>JAVIWC010009703.1:0-14566 GCA_031894815.1 Creontiades dilutus
TCATCAAAATTGCTCAAAATTTATCTCTGTTTAATCCCTCTCAAACCTTCTCTCTAAGGGGTTTTTCGGGGTGCTGAACACGAATCTGAAGTCCGTTTTTCGATAAAACGCTTCCTTCATGGTTATTTTCGCGATTTTTCATCAAAATTGCTCAAAAATTATCTCTGTTTAATCCCTTTCAAACCTACTCTCTAAGGGGTTTTTCGGGGTGCTGAACACGAATCTGAAGTCCGTTTTTCGATAAAACGCTTCCTTCATGGTTATTTTCGCGATTTTTCATCAAAATTGCTCAAAAATTATCTCTGTTTAATCCCTTTCAAACCTACTCTCTAAGGGGTTTTTCGGGGTGCTGAACACGAATCTGAAGTCCGTTTTTCGATAAAACGCTTCCTTCATGGTTATTTTCGCGATTTTTCATCAAAATTGCTCAAAAATTATCTCTGTTTAATCCTTTCAAACCTACTCTCTAAGGGGTTTTTCGGGGTGCTGAACACGAATCTGAAGTCCGTTTTTCGATAAAACGCTTCCTTCATGGTTATTTTCGCGTTTTTTCATCAAAATTGCTCAAAAATTAACTCTGTTTAATCCTTTCAAACCTACTCTCTAAGGGGTTTTTCGGGGTGCTGAACACGAATCTGAAGTCCGTTTTTCGATAAAACGCTTCCTTCATGGTTATTTTCGCGATTTTTCATCAAAATTGCTCAAAATTTATCTCTGTTTAATCCCTTTCAAACCTACTCTCTAAGGGGTTTTTCGGGGTGCTGAACACGAATCTGAAGTCCGTTTTTCGATAAAACGCTTCCTTCATGGTTATTTTCGCGATTTTTCATCAAAATTGCTCAAAATTTATCTCTGTTTAATCCCTTTCAAACCTACTCTCTAAGGGGTTTTTCGGGGTGCTGAACACGAATCTGAAGTCCGTTTTTCGATAAAACGCTTCCTTCATGGTTATTTTCGCGATTTTTCATCAAAATTGCTCAAAAATTATCTCTGTTTAATCCCTTTCAAACCTACTCTCTAAGGGGTTTTTCGGGGTGCTGAACACGAATCTGAAGTCCGTTTTTCGATAAAACGCTTCCTTCATGGTTATTTTCGCGATTTTTCATCAAAATTGCTCAAAATTATCTCTGTTTAATCCCTTTCAAACCTACTCTCTAAGGGGTTTTTCGGGGTGCTGAACACGAATCTGAAGTCCGTTTTTCGATAAAACGCTTCCTTCATGGTTATTTTCGCGATTTTTCATCAAAATTGCTCAAAAATTATCTCTGTTTAATCCCTTTCAAACCTACTCTCTAAGGGGTTTTTCGGGGTGCTGAACACGAATCTGAAGTCCGTTTTTCGATAAAACGCTTCCTTCATGGTTATTTTCGCGATTTTTCATCAAAATTGCTCAAAAATTATCTCTGTTTAATCCTTTCAAACCTACTCTCTAAGGGGTTTTTCGGGGTGCTGAACACGAATCTGAAGTCCGTTTTTCGATAAAACGCTTCCTTCATGGTTATTTTCGCGATTTTTCATCAAAATTGCTCAAAAATTATCTCTGTTTAATCCTTTCAAACCTACTCTCTAAGGGGTTTTTCGGGGTGCTGAACACGAATCTGAAGTCCGTTTTTCGATAAAACGCTTCCTTCATGGTTATTTTCGCGATTTTTCATCAAAATTGCTCAAAAATTAACTCTGTTTAATCCTTTCAAACCTACTCTCTAAGGGGTTTTTCGGGGTGCTGAACACGAATCTGAAGTCCGTTTTTCGATAAAACGCTTCCTTCATGGTTATTTTCGCGATTTTTCATCAAAATTGCTCAAAAATTATCTCTGTTTAATCCCTTTCAAACCTACTCTCTAAGGGGTTTTTCGGGGTGCTGAACACGAATCTGAAGTCCGTTTTTCGATAAAACGCTTCCTTCATGGTTATTTTCGCGATTTTTCATCAAAATTGCTCAAAAATTATCTCTGTTTAATCCCTTTCAAACCTACTCTCTAAGGGGTTTTTCGGGGTGCTGAACACGAATCTGAAGTCCGTTTTTCGATAAAACGATTCCTCCATGGTTATTTTCGCGATTTTTCATCAAAATTGCTCAAAATTTATCTCTGTTTAATCCCTTTCAAACCTTCTCTCTAAGGGGTTTTTCGGGGTGCTGAACACGAATCTGAAGTCCGTTTTTCGATAAAACGCTTCCTTCATGGTTATTTTCGCGTTTTTTCATCAAAATTGCTCAAAAATTATCTCTGTTTAATCGCTTTCAAACCTACTCTCTAAGGGGTTTTTCGGGGTGCTGAACACGAATCTGAAGTCCGTTTTTCGATAAAACGCTTCCTTCATGGTTATTTTCGCGTTTTTTCATCAAAATTGCTCAAAAATTAACTCTGTTTAATCGCTTTCAAACCTACTCTCTAAGGGGTTTTTCGGGGTGCTGAACACGAATCTGAAGTCCGTTTTTCGATAAAACGCTTCCTTCATGGTTATTTTCGCGTTTTTTCATCAAAATTGCTCAAAAATTAACTCTGTTTAATCGCTTTCAAACCTACTCTCTAAGGGGTTTTTCGGGGTGCTGAACACGAATCTGAAGTCCGTTTTTCGATAAAACGCTTCCTTCATGGTTATTTTCGCGTTTTTTCATCAAATTGCTCAAAAATTAACTCTGTTTAATCGCTTTCAAACCTACTCTCTAAGGGGTTTTTCGGGGTGCTGAACACGAATCTGAAGTCCGTTTTTCGATAAAACGCTTCCTTCATGGTTATTTTCGCGATTTTTCATCAAAATTGCTCAAAAATTATCTCTGTTTAATCCTTTCAAACCTACTCTCTAAGGGGTTTTTCGGGGTGCTGAACACGAATCTGAAGTCCGTTTTTCGATAAAACGCTTCCTTCATGGTTATTTTCGCGATTTTTCATCAAAATTGCTCAAAAATTATCTCTGTTTAATCGCTTTCAAACCTACTCTCTAAGGGGTTTTTCGGGGTGCTGAACACGAATCTGAAGTCCGTTTTTCGATAAAACGCTTCCTTCATGGTTATTTTCGCGTTTTTTCATCAAAATTGCTCAAAAATTATCTCTGTTTAATCCCTTTCAAACCTACTCTCTAAGGGGTTTTTCGGGGTGCTGAACACGAATCTGAAGTCCTTTTTCGATAAAACGCTTCCTTCATGGTTATTTTCGCGATTTTTCATCAAAATTGCTCAAAAATTATCTCTGTTTAATCCCTTTCAAACCTACTCTCTAAGGGGTTTTTCGGGGTGCTGAACACGAATCTGAAGTCCGTTTTTCGATAAAACGCTTCCTTCATGGTTATTTTCGCGATTTTTCATCAAAATTGCTCAAAAATTAACTCTGTTTAATCGCTTTCAAACCTACTCTCTAAGGGGTTTTTCGGGGTGCTGAACACGAATCTGAAGTCCGTTTTTCGATAAAACGCTTCCTTCATGGTTATTTTCGCGTTTTTTCATCAAAATTGCTCAAAAATTAACTCTGTTTAATCGCTTTCAAACCTACTCTCTAAGGGGTTTTTCGGGGTGCTGAACACGAATCTGAAGTCCGTTTTTCGATAAAACGCTTCCTTCATGGTTATTTTCGCGTTTTTTCATCAAAATTGCTCAAAAATTAACTCTGTTTAATCGCTTTCAAACCTACTCTCTAAGGGGTTTTTCGGGGTGCTGAACACGAATCTGAAGTCCGTTTTTCGATAAAACGCTTCCTTCATGGTTATTTTCGCGTTTTTTCATCAAAATTGCTCAAAAATTAACTCTGTTTAATCGCTTTCAAACCTACTCTCTAAGGGGTTTTTCGGGGTGCTGAACACGAATCTGAAGTCCGTTTTTCGATAAAACGCTTCCTTCATGGTTATTTTCGCGTTTTTTCATCAAAATTGCTCAAAAATTAACTCTGTTTAATCGCTTTCAAACCTACTCTCTAAGGGGTTTTTCGGGGTGCTGAACACGAATCTGAAGTCCGTTTTTCGATAAAACGCTTCCTTCATGGTTATTTTCGCGTTTTTTCATCAAAATTGCTCAAAAATTAACTCTGTTTAATCGCTTTCAAACCTACTCTCTAAGGGGTTTTTCGGGGTGCTGAACACGAATCTGAAGTCCGTTTTTCGATAAAACGCTTCCTTCATGGTTATTTTCGCGTTTTTTCATCAAAATTGCTCAAAAATTAACTCTGTTTAATCGCTTTCAAACCTACTCTCTAAGGGGTTTTTCGGGGTGCTGAACACGAATCTGAAGTCCGTTTTTCGATAAAACGCTTCCTTCATGGTTATTTTCGCGTTTTTTCATCAAAATTGCTCAAAAATTAACTCTGTTTAATCGCTTTCAAACCTACTCTCTAAGGGGTTTTTCGGGGTGCTGAACACGAATCTGAAGTCCGTTTTTCGATAAAACGCTTCCTTCATGGTTATTTTCGCGTTTTTTCATCAAAATTGCTCAAAAATTAACTCTGTTTAATCGCTTTCAAACCTACTCTCTAAGGGGTTTTTCGGGGTGCTGAACACGAATCTGAAGTCCGTTTTTCGATAAAACGCTTCCTTCATGGTTATTTTCGCGTTTTTTCATCAAAATTGCTCAAAAATTAACTCTGTTTAATCGCTTTCAAACCTACTCTCTAAGGGGTTTTTCGGGGTGCTGAACACGAATCTGAAGTCCGTTTTTCGATAAAACGCTTCCTTCATGGTTATTTTCGCGTTTTTTCATCAAAATTGCTCAAAAATTAACTCTGTTTAATCGCTTTCAAACCTACTCTCTAAGGGGTTTTTCGGGGTGCTGAACACGAATCTGAAGTCCGTTTTTCGATAAAACGCTTCCTTCATGGTTATTTTCGCGTTTTTTCATCAAAATTGCTCAAAAATTAACTCTGTTTAATCGCTTTCAAACCTACTCTCTAAGGGGTTTTTCGGGGTGCTGAACACGAATCTGAAGTCCGTTTTTCGATAAAACGCTTCCTTCATGGTTATTTTCGCGTTTTTTCATCAAAATTGCTCAAAAATTAACTCTGTTTAATCGCTTTCAAACCTACTCTCTAAGGGGTTTTTCGGGGTGCTGAACACGAATCTGAAGTCCGTTTTTCGATAAAACGCTTCCTTCATGGTTATTTTCGCGTTTTTTCATCAAAATTGCTCAAAAATTAACTCTGTTTAATCGCTTTCAAACCTACTCTCTAAGGGGTTTTTCGGGGTGCTGAACACGAATCTGAAGTCCGTTTTTCGATAAAACGCTTCCTTCATGGTTATTTTCGCGTTTTTTCATCAAAATTGCTCAAAAATTAACTCTGTTTAATCGCTTTCAAACCTACTCTCTAAGGGGTTTTTCGGGGTGCTGAACACGAATCTGAAGTCCGTTTTTCGATAAAACGCTTCCTTCATGGTTATTTTCGCGTTTTTTCATCAAAATTGCTCAAAAATTAACTCTGTTTAATCGCTTTCAAACCTACTCTCTAAGGGGTTTTTCGGGGTGCTGAACACGAATCTGAAGTCCTTTTTTCGATAAAACGCTTCCTTCATGGTTATTTTCGCGTTTTTTCATCAAAATTGCTCAAAAATTAACTCTGTTTAATCGCTTTCAAACCTACTCTCTAAGGGGTTTTTCGGGGTGCTGAACACGAATCTGAAGTCCGTTTTTCGATAAAACGCTTCCTTCATGGTTATTTCGCGTTTTTTCATCAAAATTGCTCAAAAATTAACTCTGTTTAATCGCTTTCAAACCTACTCTCTAAGGGGTTTTTCGGGGTGCTGAACACGAATCTGAAGTCCGTTTTTCGATAAAACGCTTCCTTCATGGTTATTTTCGCGTTTTTTCATCAAAATTGCTCAAAAATTAACTCTGTTTAATCGCTTTCAAACCTACTCTCTAAGGGGTTTTTCGGGGTGCTGAACACGAATCTGAAGTCCGTTTTTCGATAAAACGCTTCCTTCATGGTTATTTTCGCGTTTTTTCATCAAAATTGCTCAAAAATTAACTCTGTTTAATCGCTTTCAAACCTACTCTCTAAGGGGTTTTTCGGGGTGCTGAACACGAATCTGAAGTCCGTTTTTCGATAAAACGCTTCCTTCATGGTTATTTTCGCGTTTTTTCATCAAAATTGCTCAAAAATTAACTCTGTTTAATCGCTTTCAAACCTACTCTCTAAGGGGTTTTTCGGGGTGCTGATCTGAAGTCCGTTTTTCGATAAAACGCTTCCTTCATGGTTATTTTCGCGTTTTTTCATCAAAATTGCTCAAAAATTAACTCTGTTTAATCGCTTTCAAACCTACTCTCTAAGGGGTTTTTCGGGGTGCTGAACACGAATCTGAAGTCCGTTTTTCGATAAAACGCTTCCTTCATGGTTATTTTCGCGTTTTTTCATCAAAATTGCTCAAAAATTAACTCTGTTTAATCGCTTTCAAACCTACTCTCTAAGGGGTTTTTCGGGGTGCTGAACACGAATCTGAAGTCCGTTTTTCGATAAAACGCTTCCTTCATGGTTATTTTCGCGTTTTTTCATCAAAATTGCTCAAAAATTAACTCTGTTTAATCGCTTTCAAACCTACTCTCTAAGGGGTTTTTCGGGGTGCTGAACACGAATCTGAAGTCCGTTTTTCGATAAAACGCTTCCTTCATGGTTATTTTCGCGTTTTTTCATCAAAATTGCTCAAAAATTAACTCTGTTAATCGCTTTCAAACCTACTCTCTAAGGGGTTTTTCGGGGTGCTGAACACGAATCTGAAGTCCGTTTTTCGATAAAACGCTTCCTTCATGGTTATTTTCGCGTTTTTTCATCAAAATTGCTCAAAAATTAACTCTGTTTAATCGCTTTCAAACCTACTCTCTAAGGGGTTTTTCGGGGTGCTGAACACGAATCTGAAGTCCGTTTTTCGATAAAACGCTTCCTTCATGGTTATTTTCGCGTTTTTTCATCAAAATTGCTCAAAAATTAACTCTGTTTAATCGCTTTCAAACCTACTCTCTAAGGGGTTTTTCGGGGTGCTGAACACGAATCTGAAGTCCGTTTTTCGATAAAACGCTTCCTTCATGGTTATTTTCGCGTTTTTTCATCAAAATTGCTCAAAAATTAACTCTGTTTAATCGCTTTCAAACCTACTCTCTAAGGGGTTTTTCGGGGTGCTGAACACGAATCTGAAGTCCGTTTTTCGATAAAACGCTTCCTTCATGTTATTTTCGCGTTTTTTCATCAAAATTGCTCAAAAATTAACTCTGTTTAATCGCTTTCAAACCTACTCTCTAAGGGGTTTTTCGGGGTGCTGAACACGAATCTGAAGTCCGTTTTTCGATAAAACGCTTCCTTCATGGTTATTTTCGCGTTTTTTCATCAAAATTGCTCAAAAATTAACTCTGTTTAATCGCTTTCAAACCTACTCTCTAAGGGGTTTTTCGGGGTGCTGAACACGAATCTGAAGTCCGTTTTTCGATAAAACGCTTCCTTCATGGTTATTTTCGCGTTTTTTCATCAAAATTGCTCAAAAATTAACTCTGTTTAATCGCTTTCAAACCTACTCTCTAAGGGGTTTTTCGGGGTGCTGAACACGAATCTGAAGTCCGTTTTTCGATAAAACGCTTCCTTCATGGTTATTTTCGCGTTTTTTCATCAAAATTGCTCAAAAATTAACTCTGTTTAATCGCTTTCAAACCTACTCTCTAAGGGGTTTTTCGGGGTGCTGAACACGAATCTGAAGTCCGTTTTTCGATAAAACGCTTCCTTCATGGTTATTTTCGCGTTTTTTCATCAAAATTGCTCAAAAATTAACTCTGTTTAATCGCTTTCAAACCTACTCTCTAAGGGGTTTTTCGGGGTGCTGAACACGAATCTGAAGTCCGTTTTTCGATAAAACGCTTCCTTCATGGTTATTTTCGCGTTTTTTCATCAAAATTGCTCAAAAATTAACTCTGTTTAATCGCTTTCAAACCTACTCTCTAAGGGGTTTTTCGGGGTGCTGAACACGAATCTGAAGTCCGTTTTTCGATAAAACGCTTCCTTCATGGTTATTTTCGCGTTTTTTCATCAAAATTGCTCAAAAATTAACTCTGTTTAATCGCTTTCAAACCTACTCTCTAAGGGGTTTTTCGGGGTGCTGAACACGAATCTGAAGTCCGTTTTTCGATAAAACGCTTCCTTCATGGTTATTTTCGCGTTTTTTCATCAAAATTGCTCAAAAATTAACTCTGTTTAATCGCTTTCAAACCTACTCTCTAAGGGGTTTTTCGGGGTGCTGAACACGAATCTGAAGTCCGTTTTTCGATAAAACGCTTCCTTCATGGTTATTTTCGCGTTTTTTCATCAAAATTGCTCAAAAATTAACTCTGTTTAATCGCTTTCAAACCTACTCTCTAAGGGGTTTTTCGGGGTGCTGAACACGAATCTGAAGTCCGTTTTTCGATAAAACGCTTCCTTCATGGTTATTTTCGCGTTTTTTCATCAAAATTGCTCAAAAATTAACTCTGTTTAATCGCTTTCAAACCTACTCTCTAAGGGGTTTTTCGGGGTGCTGAACACGAATCTGAAGTCCGTTTTTCGATAAAACGCTTCCTTCATGGTTATTTTCGCGTTTTTTCATCAAAATTGCTCAAAAATTAACTCTGTTTAATCGCTTTCAAACCTACTCTCTAAGGGGTTTTTCGGGGTGCTGAACACGAATCTGAAGTCCGTTTTTCGATAAAAGCTTCCTTCATGGTTATTTTCGCGTTTTTTCATCAAAATTGCTCAAAAATTAACTCTGTTTAATCGCTTTCAAACCTACTCTCTAAGGGGTTTTTCGGGGTGCTGAACACGAATCTGAAGTCCGTTTTTCGATAAAACGCTTCCTTCATGGTTATTTTCGCGTTTTTTCATCAAAATTGCTCAAAAATTAACTCTGTTTAATCGCTTTCAAACCTACTCTCTAAGGGGTTTTTCGGGGTGCTGAACACGAATCTGAAGTCCGTTTTTCGATAAAACGCTTCCTTCATGGTTATTTTCGCGTTTTTTCATCAAAATTGCTCAAAAATTAACTCTGTTTAATCGCTTTCAAACCTACTCTCTAAGGGGTTTTTCGGGGTGCTGAACACGAATCTGAAGTCCGTTTTTCGATAAAACGCTTCCTTCATGGTTATTTTCGCGTTTTTTCATCAAAATTGCTCAAAAATTAACTCTGTTTAATCGCTTTCAAACCTACTCTCTAAGGGGTTTTTCGGGGTGCTGAACACGAATCTGAAGTCCGTTTTTCGATAAAACGCTTCCTTCATGGTTATTTTCGCGTTTTTTCATCAAAATTGCTCAAAAATTAACTCTGTTTAATCGCTTTCAAACCTACTCTCTAAGGGGTTTTTCGGGGTGCTGAACACGAATCTGAAGTCCTTTTTTCGATAAAACGCTTCCTTCATGGTTATTTTCGCGTTTTTTCATCAAAATTGCTCAAAAATTAACTCTGTTTAATCGCTTTCAAACCTACTCTCTAAGGGGTTTTTCGGGGTGCTGAACACGAATCTGAAGTCCTTTTTTCGATAAAACGCTTCCTTCATGGTTATTTTCGCGTTTTTTCATCAAAATTGCTCAAAAATTAACTCTGTTTAATCGCTTTCAAACCTACTCTCTAAGGGGTTTTTCGGGGTGCTGAACACGAATCTGAAGTCCTTTTTTCGATAAAACGCTTCCTTCATGGTTATTTTCGCGTTTTTTCATCAAAATTGCTCAAAAATTAACTCTGTTTAATCGCTTTCAAACCTACTCTCTAAGGGGTTTTTCGGGGTGCTGAACACGAATCTGAAGTCCTTTTTTCGATAAAACGCTTCCTTCATGGTTATTTTCGCGTTTTTTCATCAAAATTGCTCAAAAATTAACTCTGTTTAATCGCTTTCAAACCTACTCTCTAAGGGGTTTTTCGGGGTGCTGAACACGAATCTGAAGTCCTTTTTTCGATAAAACGCTTCCTTCATGGTTATTTTCGCGTTTTTTCATCAAAATTGCTCAAAAATTAACTCTGTTTAATCGCTTTCAAACCTACTCTCTAAGGGGTTTTTCGGGGTGCTGAACACGAATCTGAAGTCCTTTTTTCGATAAAACGCTTCCTTCATGGTTATTTTCGCGTTTTTTCATCAAAATTGCTCAAAAATTAACTCTGTTTAATCGCTTTCAAACCTACTCTCTAAGGGGTTTTTCGGGGTGCTGAACACGAATCTGAAGTCCTTTTTTCGATAAAACGCTTCCTTCATGGTTATTTTCGCGTTTTTTCATCAAAATTGCTCAAAAATTAACTCTGTTTAATCGCTTTCAAACCTACTCTCTAAGGGGTTTTTCGGGGTGCTGAACACGAATCTGAAGTCCTTTTTTCGATAAAACGCTTCCTTCATGGTTATTTTCGCGTTTTTTCATCAAAATTGCTCAAAAATTAACTCTGTTTAATCGCTTTCAAACCTACTCTCTAAGGGGTTTTTCGGGGTGCTGAACACGAATCTGAAGTCCTTTTTTCGATAAAACGCTTCCTTCATGGTTATTTTCGCGTTTTTTCATCAAAATTGCTCAAAAATTAACTCTGTTTAATCGCTTTCAAACCTACTCTCTAAGGGGTTTTTCGGGGTGCTGAACACGAATCTGAAGTCCTTTTTTCGATAAAACGCTTCCTTCATGGTTATTTTCGCGTTTTTTCATCAAAATTGCTCAAAAATTAACTCTGTTTAATCGCTTTCAAACCTACTCTCTAAGGGGTTTTTCGGGGTGCTGAACACAATCTGAAGTCCTTTTTTCGATAAAACGCTTCCTTCATGGTTATTTTCGCGTTTTTTCATCAAAATTGCTCAAAAATTAACTCTGTTTAATCGCTTTCAAACCTACTCTCTAAGGGGTTTTTCGGGGTGCTGAACACGAATCTGAAGTCCTTTTTTCGATAAAACGCTTCCTTCATGGTTATTTTCGCGTTTTTTCATCAAAATTGCTCAAAAATTAACTCTGTTTAATCGCTTTCAAACCTACTCTCTAAGGGGTTTTTCGGGGTGCTGAACACGAATCTGAAGTCCTTTTTTCGATAAAACGCTTCCTTCATGGTTATTTTCGCGTTTTTTCATCAAAATTGCTCAAAAATTAACTCTGTTTAATCGCTTTCAAACCTACTCTCTAAGGGGTTTTTCGGGGTGCTGAACACGAATCTGAAGTCCTTTTTTCGATAAAACGCTTCCTTCATGGTTATTTTCGCGTTTTTTCATCAAAATTGCTCAAAAATTAACTCTGTTTAATCGCTTTCAAACCTACTCTCTAAGGGGTTTTTCGGGGTGCTGAACACGAATCTGAAGTCCTTTTTTCGATAAAACGCTTCCTTCATGGTTATTTTCGCGTTTTTTCATCAAAATTGCTCAAAAATTAACTCTGTTTAATCGCTTTCAAACCTACTCTCTAAGGGGTTTTTCGGGGTGCTGAACACGAATCTGAAGTCCTTTTTTCGATAAAACGCTTCCTTCATGGTTATTTTCGCGTTTTTTCATCAAAATTGCTCAAAAATTAACTCTGTTTAATCGCTTTCAAACCTACTCTCTAAGGGGTTTTTCGGGGTGCTGAACACGAATCTGAAGTCCGTTTTTCGATAAAACGCTTCCTTCATGGTTATTTTCGCGTTTTTTCATCAAAATTGCTCAAAAATTAACTCTGTTTAATCGCTTTCAAACCTACTCTCTAAGGGGTTTTTCGGGGTGCTGAACACGAATCTGAAGTCCTTTTTTCGATAAAACGCTTCCTTTCATGGTTATTTTCGCGTTTTTTCATCAAAATTGCTCAAAAATTAACTCTGTTTAATCGCTTTCAAACCTACTCTCTAAGGGGTTTTTCGGGGTGCTGAACACGAATCTGAAGTCCTTTTTTCGATAAAACGCTTCCTTCATGGTTATTTTCGCGTTTTTTCATCAAAATTGCTCAAAAATTAACTCTGTTTAATCGCTTTCAAACCTACTCTCTAAGGGGTTTTTCGGGGTGCTGAACACGAATCTGAAGTCCGTTTTTCGATAAAACGCTTCCTTCATGGTTATTTTCGCGTTTTTTCATCAAAATTGCTCAAAAATTAACTCTGTTTAATCGCTTTCAAACCTACTCTCTAAGGGGTTTTTCGGGGTGCTGAACACGAATCTGAAGTCCGTTTTTCGATAAAACGCTTCCTTCATGGTTATTTTCGCGTTTTTTCATCAAAATTGCTCAAAAATTAACTCTGTTTAATCGCTTTCAAACCTACTCTCTAAGGGGTTTTTCGGGGTGCTGAACACGAATCTGAAGTCCTTTTTTCGATAAAACGCTTCCTTCATGGTTATTTTCGCGTTTTTTCATCAAAATTGCTCAAAAATTAACTCTGTTTAATCGCTTTCAAACCTACTCTCTAAGGGGTTTTTCGGGGTGCTGAACACGAATCTGAAGTCCTTTTTTCGATAAAACGCTTCCTTCATGGTTATTTTCGCGTTTTTTCATCAAAATTGCTCAAAAATTAACTCTGTTTAATCGCTTTCAAACCTACTCTCTAAGGGGTTTTTCGGGGTGCTGAACACGAATCTGAAGTCCGTTTTTCGATAAAACGCTTCCTTCATGGTTATTTTCGCGTTTTTTCATCAAAATTGCTCAAAAATTAACTCTGTTTAATCGCTTTCAAACCTACTCTCTAAGGGGTTTTTCGGGGTGCTGAACACGAATCTGAAGTCCTTTTTTCGATAAAACGCTTCCTTCATGGTTATTTTCGCGTTTTTTCATCAAAATTGCTCAAAAATTAACTCTGTTTAATCGCTTTCAAACCTACTCTCTAAGGGGTTTTTCGGGGTGCTGAACACGAATCTGAAGTCCGTTTTTCGATAAAACGCTTCCTTCATGGTTATTTTCGCGTTTTTTCATCAAAATTGCTCAAAAATTAACTCTGTTTAATCGCTTTCAAACCTACTCTCTAAGGGGTTTTTCGGGGTGCTGAACACGAATCTGAAGTCCGTTTTTCGATAAAACGCTTCCTTCATGGTTATTTTCGCGTTTTTTCATCAAAATTGCTCAAAAATTAACTCTGTTTAATCGCTTTCAAACCTACTCTCTAAGGGGTTTTTCGGGGTGCTGAACACGAATCTGAAGTCCGTTTTTCGATAAAACGCTTCCTTCATGGTTATTTTCGCGTTTTTTCATCAAAATTGCTCAAAAATTAACTCTGTTTAATCGCTTTCAAACCTACTCTCTAAGGGGTTTTTCGGGGTGCTGAACACGAATCTGAAGTCCGTTTTTCATAAAACGCTTCCTTCATGGTTATTTTCGCGTTTTTTCATCAAAATTGCTCAAAAATTAACTCTGTTTAATCGCTTTCAAACCTACTCTCTAAGGGGTTTTTCGGGGTGCTGAACACGAATCTGAAGTCCGTTTTTCGATAAAACGCTTCCTTCATGGTTATTTTCGCGTTTTTTCATCAAAATTGCTCAAAAATTAACTCTGTTTAATCGCTTTCAAACCTACTCTCTAAGGGGTTTTTCGGGGTGCTGAACACGAATCTGAAGTCCGTTTTTCGATAAAACGCTTCCTTCATGGTTATTTTCGCGTTTTTTCATCAAAATTGCTCAAAAATTAACTCTGTTTAATCGCTTTCAAACCTACTCTCTAAGGGGTTTTTCGGGGTGCTGAACACGAATCTGAAGTCCGTTTTTCGATAAAACGCTTCCTTCATGGTTATTTTCGCGTTTTTTCATCAAAATTGCTCAAAAATTAACTCTGTTTAATCGCTTTCAAACCTACTCTAAGGGGTTTTTCGGGGTGCTGAACACGAATCTGAAGTCCGTTTTTCGATAAAACGCTTCCTTCATGGTTATTTTCGCGTTTTTTCATCAAAATTGCTCAAAAATTAACTCTGTTTAATCGCTTTCAAACCTACTCTCTAAGGGGTTTTTCGGGGTGCTGAACACGAATCTGAAGTCCGTTTTTCGATAAAACGCTTCCTTCATGGTTATTTTCGCGTTTTTTCATCAAAATTGCTCAAAAATTAACTCTGTTTAATCGCTTTCAAACCTACTCTCTAAGGGGTTTTTCGGGGTGCTGAACACGAATCTGAAGTCCGTTTTTCGATAAAACGCTTCCTTCATGGTTATTTTCGCGTTTTTTCATCAAAATTGCTCAAAAATTAACTCTGTTTAATCGCTTTCAAACCTACTCTCTAAGGGGTTTTTCGGGGTGCTGAACACGAATCTGAAGTCCGTTTTTCGATAAAACGCTTCGGGTTCATGGTTATTTTCGCGTTTTTTCATCAAAATTGCTCAAAAATTAACTCTGTTTAATCGCTTTCAAACCTACTCTCTAAGGGGTTTTTCGGGGTGCTGAACACGAATCTGAAGTCCTTTTTTCGATAAAACGCTTCCTTCATGGTTATTTTCGCGTTTTTTCATCAAAATTGCTCAAAAATTAACTCTGTTTAATCGCTTTCAAACCTACTCTCTAAGGGGTTTTTCGGGGTGCTGAACACGAATCTGAAGTCCTTTTTTCGATAAAACGCTTCCTTCATGGTTATTTTCGCGTTTTTTCATCAAAATTGCTCAAAAATAAACTCTGTTTAATCGCTTTCAAACCTACTCTCTAAGGGGTTTTTCGGGGTGCTGAACACGAATCTGAAGTCCTTT
>JAVIWC010009704.1:0-14338 GCA_031894815.1 Creontiades dilutus
TATTGAATAATGAACCAAAACTGTAGATGTGTGTCTGATCTGTTTACCATTCTACTGATTTCACTTTCTCTCAATTTCCAGTTCGTGTTAACAGGTTCTGATTGCTTTCATTGTGTGAACGTGACTTAGGTTGTGGCCGAGAATGTATCTGTGATACCCCAGACTTTTTTTTTATCAATAGCGATTACAATTGTTCATTATTGAATAATAAACCAAAATACACCTTATCTCGACACAGACAAATAAACCCACGAAAGGAACAACTGGAATTTCACAAAAAAATAAAACATCAATCGATGCGAGTTATTTGTGTTTCCACATTTGTTTAAAAAAATACGGAGATTCTAGAGAAGAGCATTACTGTTGAAAACGTAACGATTCTCCAGACGGCTTGATTACTATGCGGATCAGGCTGCCATCCAGCCTAATGATGGCGGTACTTAATTGTGTTCGGGGTTCAAATTGAATGCCGATACGCTTTTTGCATACGTATACAACAGACATGTGCAAATACATTTATAATCTTTATCTATTTACAAGGCACAAGGAATGAACTAATTTCCACAACGGCCTCTCCTTTCTGGGCTGGCTCACAGGTTCCTATTACGTATATCTACCTAACTCTTTCCACTTGATTACCAGTGGAGAGATACAACCGGAGGAAATCAACACATCAGTTAAGAGGGAATGGCCGCAAATCCTTTCCAAATCAACCGCCAAATCCCACAATGGATTGGTCAATCCCCGCGAAACGAGCCAAAAGCTCCCAAATCTCCCGTGTCCAGCTGAGCTGTTATTGTGCTCGCGAAACCCGGTCAAGTTTGTGTATGCTGCTCACAAACAAGCAGGTTACACGTTCTAATGCGCTACCACAAGCTCCTCTAACGGCTCTGTTTACACGATCCGGGATCCTCCCGAATTGTTGATCAGTTTCGACTATTTCATCTCCTTACCTTACCCCACCTTCCCCACTTTTGCATTTCCATCTCTACACCCTATCCTTGTGTTGTAGATAATACTCTGTCTCCCTCTATATATATTTTCACACTCTTCCATCTCGGAAATGGAGCGGAATCCGTTGAAATGAGTCACGGCCTCGTAAAAGACTAATGCGCGTGAATTGTACAAAATGGGAGGATGAGTTCGCAAAGGAAATGCGTACTCACGACAAAAGTATTTACGCAGTTATTGTATTATGGAATAAAAATTGAACGGACTACCAAACAGATTATCTATTTCGGATTACCAATACGTTATTAGGAAAACAAAGCACATTTGAATTTGAGTAACTTAATCGAGGTAACAGCTGTGATCAGGTGAAAGTGAGTAGATGATGACACGATCATCAGACAAAAACTTGTTCTGAACCAAATTTTGCTTTTCAAAGAAATATTTATGATGACAATTTTTTTTTTTTTTTTTTTTTTAAGCGAATTAAATTATTGGATCTGCTCTAACATTTCAAAAATGAAAATTCCAACAAATCATCTTTACGGAAATCCGTTTCAGAAATGATGCTTAGACTTTGACACACACACGTGTAAATGTATACATAAGCTTGTATTCAAGCCTTAAATTTGGAAGCGTTTAATTGATTTTTTTTGCGGCATGGTGAGGGACCGCTACGGACCTTCCTTGGCGATTCAAACAGTTTGTATTCTGTTATTTTTTCGAGCACTCTTCTCCTCTGCAGCTACGTACCGGGTTGTCGACATAGCTTCGAGGGTGGAGTTTTCTGTACTGCCGTTCACAAAAAGCCGACTAATGCGCAGCTTTATTTGCATTACACCAGCTGCCACCCATCGCACACCAAGAAGGCCATACCACGCTCTCTGTCCATCAGGGGACATGGGATTTGTACTGATTAGGTTCCTCTTGTTAATTACATAACTGATGTGCGTTCAGCCCTTTCGGAGAGAGGCTACTCCCCGAAACTCTTGAATCAGAGAATTTTCCCGGCCAGCGTCCAATATGGGAATCTTCTCCACGTACAGTACATTTCCTGGTTATGATCCAGAAGATCAATTCCATCCTTTGAGAGCTCCATAAAATTCTTCTGGCCGGTGAGACACGAGCCGATTTGTCTGTGAGCCGTACATGGCGAAACGTTCAATGGGTGTTTTCGCATCAAAATTCTGACAAAAAATGAAAAAAAGGTGAAATTTATATTTTTAGCAGAATATTACTCAAACGAATTTTATCGACAGTGAAATAGGTCATTTAAAAACTAAGGCTCATATTTATGCTAAAAATTGCACTGAAATTTCATTAATATGTGCAAGAACTCTGCAAATTCATTCACTGGGTTTATTTATTTATTTTTTTTTTACAATAACACTATTTGATGTAAGCAAGGTAGGTAGGTTAAACGGTCGGAGGATGCTATCTGGAAGGTTATCGATCATGGTTGCTCTCTCTGCTTCGAATTTGGAGCAGTCCAGGATTATGTGGGATAATATCTCTTGTATTAGGCAGGTATCACATAGCTCTGTGTCACTTCTTCCGATCTTATGGAGGTATGATTTGGTTACACAGTGCCCTGTACGCATTCTGGTCTTGGTTTTATAGAATCTCTTGTCTTCTCCGGGGCATTTTAGGTACCACGGACTCAGTGAGACTTTGGGAAACATCGATTTATACATTGTCCCAGTTGTACCTCGGTCACAGAATGTTTGCCATTTTTGATTCATTGCCTCTTTACATATTTTGAAAAAGGTCCGTTGGAGAGTACACCGCTGCTTGAACGTCCACCATAGTACGTTTTGTGGCCTCAATGGAATATGTGTCGGCCACTTCATTACCAAGTATTCCCGAGTGACTCTTCCCCATATTAGCCTGAATCGCCATCCTGATGTCCTAAATCTGTCACATGTTTTAACTATCTCTCCCTCGAGAAAATTCATGTTTGAGTTTGGGCTAATATGTCGCAGTTTTGAAAGTACACTCAGTGAATCAATCATAATAATGATATGCCTTTGACCACCTGCGCCGAGCTGACGTGCAGCATATTTCGTAGCTTCGTGTATAGCGTATAGTTCGGCTGTATAAATTGATGCAAAGTCTGCCAATCTATATCGGGCGGTAACATGTTGGTTTGCATCGAGGTGCGCTGATCCCACTTTGCCATCAATCAAGGAACCATCAGTGTAGATGTGGACAGCTTCACGCCAGCGTTCATGGACAAATCTTGTTAGGGACGGAGGGTTTTGGACCGCTGTAGGAGGACTGATAATCGGAGGGGCTCTTAAGCTCTCATATTTCAATTCATATCGAATGCTTACATGAGGGTCAGCGCCCCAAGTCGCACCGGTGAATGAACGTAGAACGTGCATATGTGGTTCCACTCTTCGGATTACAGCTTCAATGTGTCGGTTCCATGATATGTTGTACTCAACCGCCGAAAACGGCCAGTGGCCGAAAAGTTTGCTCAAACCTATGGGCTGGGCATGTTTTATCGTTCTGCTCACTCCGCGGAGAGAGCATTCTTCGGAAGGCTTTCCGTGCCATGAAGTTGTCCATTAACACGAACATATATGTTTCTCTCCCAGAATAGAGAGACTACACTGTTTGCCACTGTCGAAGGCAGACCAATGTTGGTCCATATACTCGATAATTCCGTTCTGCTCACTCCGCGGAGAGAGCACTCGGAAGATGCCCCATCCTAGGACTGGTCGTTTCGAAAGTGCACACCCGAGCTCGGTCAACATTTCCAGAGAGATGTAGGTTGGCAACTCTGCTCGCTTATCAGCTAATCTTGACTGATTCAGGTCAGAGATTTTCCAAAAATTCAAGTTGTTCAATGATGATTAATATAATGATTTAAGTTTCGTACCGTTGCAGTACATTTCGAGTTGATGAGTTAATATAACGAAGTTCATGTGATTTTTCAGTAGGTACCTCCTCACAAAGTTCCTTCAAAATAAGTATCTCCCCGAAGCAGTATTATTATTATTATTTTTTTATACCTAACAACAAAATAGGAAGGGGGGATTATTTTGCTAAGCTTAATTTATTCGAAGCGTAATGAGTGAATAGATTAGTACCAAGTTAAGTTGCGTTTTTCAGTACAATTTCAAGTTAATTGAGTTACCAAGTTGATGTGATTTTTAGCAAACAAGTACCTATCTTCTTATTAAAATGTACCTTCTTCAAAATACTCATCTCCTGAAGAAGAATCATTTTTGCTAAACTTAATAAAAAGAATTTCACAATGTTTTTAGTAACCGTCTCTTAACATTCCTTCCCTGAAATCCCTGGAAATATTTGATTACTCGATTGGTATTTATGGTGACGCTTCGGGTACCATAACATTATTTATTAATAATTATTTACATCACCTAATTACATCATAAATTAATTCCAATTACAACATGAGCCTTAGACGCTAATTTAGCAGGACGTTTCGGGCATTGAGCGTTTTTTTCGGCCACTGAGCGTTTTTTTCGGCCACTGAGCGACTTGTTCGGCCATTGGGCGTTTCAGATGCTCAATACCCGAATCAGGCATACCAACTGGATTATTTTCTAGCTCTTATCTTTGACGACTTCGGCCATTGAGCAAAGACAAATGCCCAGCCCTAGGTTAGAGCACATTTTTCGCCCAGTGGCCGTTTTCGCCGATTGAGTCCAAACCCTGGACCTTCATTTTAGGAGTGGGAAGCTGCACAGCCTGGGCTACATAGAAGCGTTCGAGGTGCAAACTGTGCGAGATTGTTGTTGAAGAACTCTCACTTCACCTCACCGAATACCTCCCACTCCTACAAATGCCATGGACGAGCAGAATGTCAGTCTCGAATGTGCGTCTACCAGGTGATCTGTCGGCAGTGTAAGGAGGATCAACGAAGTTTCACACGATCCCACAATCTCATTTAACGACTGCTTTGGAGTGAAGGTCCAAATTTAGGCTGCCTTGACTTTTTTTGAGGTTTTTAGAGATTTTACAAAACTTTGACAACTCTTAATGATGTAGAAACCTACTTGCTTTTGCATACAATAGTGCTCGAATTTCAACTCAATACGTAATACTCAAAATGTGATGTAAAAGTTTTGAAAAATTATCTTAATGATCATGCTATTGACTGGAACCTTTTTGGTTTATTAGTTCCAATAATAAGCTTTCGTAATCGTGCAGACTTTGTCACCTCAAATTTTTTCACCTTACAAACCAAGGTGAGTAAATCAAAATCTGCAACGTTCATCCACCGTACGGGCCATAAGGGGCTTTACAGTTGATGTAAAGAATTCTTTCTTTCTCACATTAGCTGTAAATGGTCCGAACTGATTCAATCACGAGCATAATATCACGTTTATGGGCCAAAACGTGCTGATAACGTGAATTTTCGAGGTTTTATTTGACCTAGAAAAGTGGGGTGTGATTTTCAAGTAATTTTGAACGCCGAATCGATTGAGATGAGTCTCAGACCGGCCCAAGCTCAACTAACTTGAAAAATATCATTTTAAGTATGAAAATAATGGAAGGAATATGTGTAAAATTTTAACGACTTAGTATTCAGGAAAAATTATGAGGGAGCGGCGGGGTTCAAAATTAATTTCCAATTTGTTTTTTTAAACTTAACAATTTAAAGGCGTTGATGCCTACTAGACGTGCTCCTTGGCGTTTTTTCCATTTACTTGATGTAACAAGCTTTTAGTCAACACAGTTCAGAGTTGAGAATCTTTCAAGACTATTTACTAAACTTTAATGATCTGTACATCCATGTTACCTATAACACACAACTTGGAAAACGTTATTTAGCATTGAAAGTTTTTCAACGATTCGGTCCAAAGTTGATGCAACTTTGCCACATTCCTAATAGTATGAGTATTTCACTAGTGATGACGAGAAATCTGTCTACTATTGATAATACGGGTTTTGATCCATCAAAACACCAGTCTCGATGGTAACACAGCGGAAACATTTTGGCGAGTAACGTAGTAGACGGACATAGGTAACAAAGCTCTGAAAATGCCACGATCTGCGTATCAGTAGAAAGTGCTGAGACGGTCAAGCGCCGGGCTCCCCTACAGTGACCCCCGAGCGGTGGTGCGGAAAGCTAGAAAAGCTCAAACGGACATTGCGATATTCGACAAATAAATGGATAAGAACTGGAACCGAAGGGGGGTTACGTAGATACCTTGTAAACACGTGACATCAGTCCCAAAGATAATTAAGTTGTAAAATGAGGTAATGAGGTAACGTGAATTAAAACCCGAATGCCAATCAATATACCAGAGCATCGCAAATTGTTTCAAGAGACACCACTTTTCCAACACTCCAAAGGAGTGAAGTGATATTACGTAATTGGGATTTTTTCACAGTCATAGAGGAGTAAGAACAAACAACTTTGAACGAAATACAAAACAATAACTCTATTAATTAATTTATATAACAAAACGTGCATGTTAGCAGAGGATACGTCTGAATTCTTGGCATCACTTTTATAAATCCTTTAGGGTTGGTTTGAAACCTTTTTAACAATCAGTATTTCATGAAACCACATTTCGATTAAAGAGCGGTTAAATTAAGAAACCCAATTTCTCAAATCAAATGAGAATTCCGTGAGCACTGAGCGAACACTCATTCCCTTCCCGACTTTTCCATGTTAGAATTTGGAACTATCGTAACTTATAATGTAAATCACAGATCATGAGTTTTCCGCGTATTCTAAGGCTTGATCATATTACGGCTGAAATTATAAACCATAATGTAATTATTCTATGTCTGTTAATGCACGTAATATGAACAGTTTACGGCATGAAATTCAAAATCGGCTAGCAAAAATAGAGTTTTTGAGTGATTCATTCTTCCCGTGGGACCGCAATAATTTGAATGAAATTCATCCGAATTTCTTAAAAATTGGTAATTTAAAAAAATTGCATCAGTTTATGAGATACATCTCATGTCTATCATTAAACTCTATGTAACCAAATGCATTTTATATTGCTTTCACTCAGAATTAATACCAATAGCATTTATGGAAATATGTCTTTATATTTATATAGAGTATAACGTCTAACCATAAATATCTGTATTCATCCATACCTTTCTCTATATTTATATATCTAGAGAAATATTACTTTATTCCTTTTTATTTGTCATTTTTTATTTATTAGTCCAACGATAAACCACATGCTATGTCTAATACCTAAGAGTAGATGAGTGATTTACCTGCCACCAATTTAATATAAATGGATTGAGAGAGGGAGGGAGGGAGGGAGGGAGGGAGGGAGGGAGGGAGGGAGAGAGAGAGAGAGAGAGAGAGAGAGAGAGAGAGAGAGAGAGAGAGAGAGAGAGAGAGAGAGAGAGAGAGAGAGAGAGAGAGAGAGAGAGAGAGTTGATTTACTTCGTTTATTTTCAATCTGTACAATGTTAGGGCCATGAGGCCCTCTCTTCCACAATGCACAGAAATGGTAATTACATTTTCATAATTATGTTGTCAGGTTTCTTGACTTATAGTGAATTGAAATAAAGTGCTATCCTCTAGGAAAATATAAATAAACGAAATTATACAAAATAAAGTAATGCCTTACAATTCATCATTATACCTCAATAATAAGTGATTTACCATCTTTGATTTAAATGATTTCACACTTGAACTAATATCAAAGAGTTCTTTGTGATTGTTGAAAAATTTAGCTCCACTAACTACAAATGATCTGCCATAAAACCATGTGCAGTGTTTTGGTATATCTAGGGTCGTGGAAACAGATCTTATGTTTCTGTCATGAACAACATTCCTAAATACAAGTTGTCTAGTTAAATAGCTTGGTTGACCAAATTTCATCAACTTGAACAACATAGTTGCCATAGATAGTCTTCTTAATTTTCAGCCATTTTAGTCTAACTTAATAATTCGTAATGTGCTCGTCAAGTTTTAGGCCAAATGTGAATCTTATCGTAGCGTTTTGATATTGCAGTATGATAACAGAGCATAGTCGAACATTGGAAGGATAAGTGATTGAACCAATCGAGCTTTGATGTATATTGGAAAACCACAAGCAACTACTTTCAGCTGGTGTAATCCCCCGTAGACCTTATTACAAAGCTTTGGGAGCTGTATGTCCCAGCTCAAGTTAGCATCTATATAAACTCCTAGGCTTTTCACTGTATCAACGTACGGAATACTTTCATTTCCCAGCTTGCCATTCAATAATTGTGACGCAGATTGATTTATCTGCACTAAACGCCTATTTGAGCCAATCAAGATCGACGCACATTTAGATGGATTTATACGTAGACAATGTGAGGAACACCAGGTGCAAAACCGTGTAAGATCTGCATTTAAAAGATTGATACTGTGTTCGAGGTTCTTAAACGTAGAGTCGATATACAGTTCTATATCATCAGCGTACATACCTATGATAACTGCAGTTTTTTATTTCTTTCGGCTTTATATAAACAACAATTTATATAAACACTAAAAAATAGAGCTGATAAGACTGATCCTTGAGGTTTTGACACAGCATGTTTTTTAGATCTAGATCCGTTTTTATCATTGACACATTGTGTTCTGTTTTCCAACAACGACTTGACCCAACGTCTAACGTTATATCCAAAATTTAAAGATTCTAATATTCCTAGTAGGATGCTGTGATCCACCATGTCAAATGCACGGGAAAAATCGATCTGAACCAAAATTTTTAGACGCCCATTATCCATATTTTTCCTAATGTCATCCGTAACACTTATCAACGCCGTCTCTGTGCTGTGCCCGACTTTGTGCGCTGACTCTTTTTCATCAATAATCTTTTGCTCATTGACGTTAGCTACTATAGATTCATACACTATCCTATCGAGGATCTTTCCAGTGGCACACAATATATTGATCGCTCGGAACTCGTTTGGATGAGTAGGGTTTGCAACTTTTGGGAGGGGCAGAACAAGAGCATTTTTCCATAATTTTGGATAAGTGGAAGTGGAAATAGATTTATTATAAATCTAGCAGAGGACTGGTAGAACAGCTTCCTTCATAGATTTTAAAACATCAATTAGTATTTCATCAATTCCTAGACAGGTTGATGAGATTTTGCTCATTGCAGATGCAAAGTCAGATTCGGTTATTTTATCAATATCAAACGTTTTGTGGGAAATTGGGGATGCTTCATAATTTTCAATTATCCTTTCATCAGCCTTGTTACTGTCTATGTCACAAAAAAATTCATTAATAGCGTCTAGTGTAACTTTTAAATCTTCAAACATTGGTTTAGCCTTTCCAATTCGTAATGACTTAAATATTTTCCAAAGATCTTTGGAGGATTTAGATGAAGAAGAAAAAAGATCCGAGAAATGTTTGTTTCTGAGATTTCTTAATTTTTGTTTTAACTTATTCCTTATCTTTTTATATTCAGTTCTTATCATTTCGTTATCTTTGTTTCTTTTAACCTTTTTCCATAGTTTATCCCTTTCATTCATTAGTTTACGAATTTCATCAGTTATATACGGGGCTGGTGGTTTGAATTGAATCTTTTTTAAAGGGCACAACTTATTATACAAGCCAAGTACAAGAGAGTTAAAGGTATGAATCATTTTGTCAATATCAGTTGATTCATAAACTGATTGCCAATCTATCTTTCTGGCTTCTTCAATAAAGATTGTTTTATTAATGAGCGATTTATCTCTGCTATAAACTACATATTTCTTAGCCCTATCTCCTCTCATACTCAATGTAAAGTGAATTAGATCGTGTCTTGATAAACCTGGGGCTTCACATTGACCAAATGAAAGAACACGATTATTATTGTTCAAGATTATAAGGTCTATCAGAGATTCGGAAGAGTTGGTGTGGT
This sequence comes from Creontiades dilutus, assembly GCA_031894815.1. NCBI lineage: Eukaryota > Metazoa > Arthropoda > Insecta > Hemiptera > Miridae > Creontiades > Creontiades dilutus. The sequence continues at coordinate 9,786 of JAVIWC010009704.1, forward strand.
GAGTCGGTTGCAATCGCAAGTATTCGAAGTTATAGGTTTCCAATTGTTTCAACAAGTATTTCCTATGTAAAGACTCTCCACTATAATTAGCTTGTTCTGAGCAAGCCAAATTAATATTAAAATCACCCAGAATTATAATGTCGTTAGAAAACATTTTTTTTTTTTTTTTTCAGAAGATTTTTTGCGTATTTGCGAAAAGTCCAATTTGGCTGAAAAACGTCAATTTCACGATATAAACCTTCCTTTTTCTGAATTACTTCAAAAAGTAATTTTCCTATAAAATATAAGCTTCGGAAATGAAGCTCCTAAAAAGTCCAGGATATATTTTTTGTTGGCAATAACCTCTAAAATCGATCCCTGATTTTTTCACCATTGAATTCGTTACATCCAGTATATGAAAACTACGAAAATTCGCTCATCCGGCATGACTAGTTTCAATTCGTTTTGTGGGTTCCTGAAACGTAAACTAACGAATTGTTGATTGGAGTTATAAATATAAATCACAATAATAAACAATTGATAATAAAATTGATTGATTGATGATAAAATTGATAATGAACAATTGATAATCCCATGTTAAACTCGCCGAAAACGTTACTAAAAACCTCATGAACCAGTTTGTTAAAACCAGCAAACCCTCTAACTTTTATTAGAGTTTTTGCAAAATGAAATATCATCTTTTTATTTACACCTCTCCGTTTATTTTCTGTCCGGTGTCGAGAATAATGAGAGGCTGACGGGATGTTTAATGTTAGAATCCTCTTGGGACTTTCTGGGTTAATGCATAATAAAATAACTGCACCGGAGCCTCTGCCATAGTTCAGTACGACTCGTTTGTCAAATGGCTGGACAGGTTTGATTCATTCTCAAGTAATTCTGAGCAAGACGGAATTATGAGACGGCAAACTTGCCTAAGAGTCGATTCAAATATTTATCCACCCACCCACGCTCAGTATAATAAGAAATTAATTTGCTTTCCGATTTATAACTACTGTAAGCAACTGAATGAAAAAAGCTGCACATTATTACACAGTGGTTTATATCTGTATTAGAACAGCCCTTCTTTGTAAAACACTGATCCACGTAAATTAGTCTACTTGATGAGTGGTCAACGGATATTGGGTCAGTCCCTATCCTTTAACGTTGTTAAGCCAAAAATGTTACCGGAAAACTTTTGGTGCAAACTTGTACAATCGATCCCTGGTCTGCGGTACCTGTCGTATGTAAATAGATATAGTTATTTACTTTGTTCTCAAAATCCCAATTTTCGCGCCCATTTTTCACTTCGAAACTTCCACAAAACCGTTCAGTTTCCGTAATCATTATTCATATTGTTATGTATAACTATAACTGCTATTCCTTTCAAGTACCCGCACTTGTATCACATACAATTTTATGAGCCTAAAGTTTTTTCAATTTACTTACCTAAAATTTGGAAAATGCAGAAATACCTACCAAATTCTTCAAAATTGTAACCTTATTCCACACCACACTTTTCCATTGGGCTGGAATGGTCAAACTTGACAAGTTGTCATTTGGGTCGATTTCACAAAGAAAAACTACTAGGTATGCCCACACGATTATCGCAAAAGAGTTTCAGTTCTGTTAATTCTTTCAATACTTTTCTCTTCTTAAATATCTTCTTTTTTTCTTGCAAATTCGCTAAAGCCTGTTGTGAACTACGTTCAATAATATTCTTTCCCATAGGTAGGTAATCGGTTGAGATAACATAGCAAATTGAACATTCAATAATAATGGTACCTACTTATGATCGCATAAAATTATAACCAAAAGTACCTACTAATTTAAAACCAAGAAGTTAAAATATGGAAACATCGTTTGAGTTAAAATCTTAATTTGTACTAATCTAAAAATATAATTTTTCATAAAATTATTGTCTATTTTACTGTTCATTTATGAGGTATGCCTGCTTTTGACTTTGTGTAATATGCAGATTTTTTCCAGGGTTAATTATGTAATGTCAATTTTTATTAATTAAATTCAGGCAGAAGACCGTCGGCGACGAACATCAAAAAATAAATATCAACGGCATGGACCATTGTAATCAGCAAAAGAATTCGAATACAAAAGTAATAAAATACAATTGTAATCGATTACAATTGTATTCAAATACTTTTGGCGATTAAAAAAGTATTCGAAAAAGTAATCGCATCGAATCGATTACAATAATTGTATTCCAAATAAATAAACAAAACAACAACAAAATAAAATACAATTATTGTATTTAAATAGTTTTGGCGATTAAAAAAGTGTTCGAAAAAGTAATCGCATCGCGCGAATACAAAAATGATTGATTACCTACTCTCGTTATTCGATTACTTTTACGAATACTTTTGTGATCGCAAATGTAATCGTAAATGTATTCGTTAATCAGGGATGCCCATCTCTGCTCCTCAGGCAGACCGTACCCTCTTTCACGTTCAACCATTTTCCACGCAAATACTATATTTTTTTATAGTCTACTAGTTTAATGGCCCGTGAAAGCTAGGTGAATAACACAATTTTTTTTTCGTGATTTATTAATTATATAGCTCAATTAATTAGCACCGAGTTCGATTGCACTTCTTTTCACGCAGCACAACTAAATCCAGTGGTTTGTTTCGCTTGAGACGTCGGATTTCACCTTCGTTGTCCGAAACGTAGAGCATCTCCGGGTTCACGTGTTTGTGGAGGCGATGTTCATGCTTCCTTGCGTATTTTGCAATAATTTCATAGACTGTCTCCATCCTCAAATCTCGATGAATATCATCGTTTCGCATGTACCAAGGGGCTCCAACTATACTTCTCAGTATTTTTATTCTGAAAGGTTTGGATTTTCTTAATATTTGATTTCTTGGCACAGCCCCAGGATCTGTATCCCATAGGTCCAAATAGGGCGAAGGATCTGCTTATATATAAGCAGTTTGTTGTGGAGAGAGAGATGGGAATTCCTTCCCATTAGCCAATACTGGCTCCTTCTGTACTTGATTTTAAGTTCTTCTTTCTTCTCTTCTATGTGTTTATTCCAGTTTAATTTGGAGTCAAGTGTCAAACCCAAGTACTTAACTACTTCAGTATGCGGTATTTTATTCGAATTGATCTCAACATCCAAGATTGGGACTTTTCGGTTAGTGAAGTTGATGTGGGCTGATTTTGATTCGTTCAGCTTCATTCTCCACATCTTGGTCCATTTACAAACCTCAGTAGTAGACGTCTGTAGTTTGCGTGTTGCAGCTTCTATATCATCTCCAACAGAGAGGATAGCCGTATCATCTGCAAAGGTGGCAACAGTTGTGCCTTCTTGTTGGGGTAAGTCCCGTGTGTACAGGAGGTAGAGTACTAAACAACACAATGAGGTAGGATAATAACAATATTAAAAGACAAAAAATCGTATATCCTAAATCCCCGAGGAGAGGACCACGTCGCTTGCCCTGGGAGACGCTTCCCCGCTGGGGCCCTCCTTCCTTCACTGGGGGTCGGGGAGGGGGAGCAGGTCGGTTGCCCTGGGAGACGGGGGCGAGAATTCCACCCGCCCAGCGTTACCACCCCCTGAAACGTCGATATACTCAGATAAGACAAAAACGTGCTGGAACTTGTCAAACCTTATTAAAACTTGCAAATTTCATCAGCTTTCTAATGGTATAGTCTACTGTGCGATTCCGAGTCGACCCTATGGACATTCATGTTTTCTCTGTTGCCATGAGTCTGTATTCTATTTTCTATGTAAACTACCATTCGCTAGCCTATGTTTCAAGACTAGTTCAAGCGTGAATGCGAGTTGAGTCGACAAAGCGTCATGAAAGTGTTCAGTTACGTTGGAATCATGGCAGGCATCACAAATGAGGAATACGCGGGTATTTTCTAAGGGCGAGGATCATAGAGGCAGCCCCAACATTGCGAGATAGTCTAACGCACGACATAGGTAACAGTTGGCCTTGCGGAAAAGAACGAGAGCCTGCATAAGGAACAATGGTGGTCATTTTGAGAACACATTGTGAGCACGTCTTCTTTTAATTTTACTAGTCTGATTTATTAAAACTTTACTAGTCTGAATACTATATATATTTTTCGCTCTTTTTCTAGAAAAGTAGTATTCTTTGTTTTTGTAACCTACCGATTTTGCGGATTCAATCATTTTCCCAATTCATACCGAGAACTGTTTCTTTTATCCGTGGGATTCCTCGATTGCTGTTTAAAAAGTGCCTAATGTTTTTTCGCCTTCAAACTGGAATTTCCCCATGAGATTGAAGCGAAATCGCAAAGTTGATCTTACCATTAGAAAGCTGATTAAATTTGCAAGTTTTCCTAAGGTCTGACAAAATTTGTAAGTGCAGTAAAAATAAAAGTAACTCAGAAACTAGCAATTTTTTTAAATGTTTAATGTTTGAACTGCAATTGCGGTCTTTAGGGGTTCGTTTATGATTATGAATGTGTATTAGTCGTAAAGGAAATCTCACGCTGAATACGAAAATGTGGTTGAAAGTAGAAAAAGGTTGTTTTAAAGAAGAGAAACGTGGGTTTTTATGTCAAAAAACTTCGTTTTCTGAAGAAAA
>JAVIWC010009705.1:0-15043 GCA_031894815.1 Creontiades dilutus
AAATTAACTCTGTTCAATCGCTTTCAAACCTACTCTCTAAGGGGTTTTTCGGGGTGCTGAACACGAATCTGAAGTCCGTTTTTCGATAAAACGCTTCCTTCATGGTTATTTTCGCGTTTTTTCATCAAAATTGCTCAAAAATAAACTCTGTTTAATCGCTTTCAAACCTACTCTCTAAGGGGTTTTTCGGGGTGCTGAACACGAATCTGAAGTCCGTTTTTCGATAAAACGCTTCCTTCATGGTTATTTTCGCGTTTTTTCATCAAAATTGCTCAAAAATAAACTCTGTTTAATCGCTTTCAAACCTACTCTCTAAGGGGTTTTTCGGGGTGCTGAACACGAATCTGAAGTCCGTTTTTCGATAAAACGCTTCCTTCATGGTTATTTTCGCGTTTTTTCATCAAAATTGCTCAAAAATAAACTCTGTTTAATCGCTTTCAAACCTACTCTCTAAGGGGTTTTTCGGGGTGCTGAACACGAATCTGAAGTCCGTTTTTCGATAAAACGCTTCCTTCATGGTTATTTTCGCGTTTTTTCATCAAAATTGCTCAAAAATTAACTCTGTTTAATCGCTTTCAAACCTACTCTCTAAGGGGTTTTTCGGGGTGCTGAACACGAATCTGAAGTCCGTTTTTCGATAAAACGCTTCCTTCATGGTTATTTTCGCGTTTTTTCATCAAAATTGCTCAAAAATTAACTCTGTTTAATCGCTTTCAAACCTACTCTCTAAGGGGTTTTTCGGGGTGCTGAACACGAATCTGAAGTCCGTTTTTCGATAAAACGCTTCCTTCATGGTTATTTTCGCGATTTTTCATCAAAATTGCTCAAAAATAAACTCTGTTTAATCGCTTTCAAACCTACTCTCTAAGGGGTTTTTCGGGGTGCTGAACACGAATCTGAAGTCCGTTTTTCGATAAAACGCTTCCTTCATGGTTATTTTCGCGTTTTTTCATCAAAATTGCTCAAAAATAAACTCTGTTTAATCGCTTTCAAACCTACTCTCTAAGGGGTTTTTCGGGGTGCTGAACACGAATCTGAAGTCCGTTTTTCGATAAAACGCTTCCTTCATGGTTATTTTCGCGATTTTTCATCAAAATTGCTCAAAAATAAACTCTGTTTAATCCTTTCAAACCTACTCTCTAAGGGGTTTTTCGGGGTGCTGAACACGAATCTGAAGTCCGTTTTTCGATAAAACGCTTCCTTCATGGTTATTTTCGCGATTTTTCATCAAAATTGCTCAAAAATAAACTCTGTTTAATCCCTTTCAAACCTACTCTCTAAGGGGTTTTTCGGGGTGCTGAACACGAATCTGAAGTCCGTTTTTCGATAAAACGCTTCCTTCATGGTTATTTTCGCGATTTTTCATCAAAATTGCTCAAAAATAAACTCTGTTTAATCCCTTTCAAACCTACTCTCTAAGGGGTTTTTCGGGGTGCTGAACACGAATCTGAAGTCCGTTTTTCGATAAAACGCTTCCTTCATGGTTATTTTCGCGATTTTTCATCAAAATTGCTCAAAAATAAACTCTGTTTAATCCCTTTCAAACCTACTCTCTAAGGGGTTTTTCGGGGTGCTGAACACGAATCTGAAGTCCGTTTTTTCGATAAAACGCTTCCTTCATGGTTATTTTCGCGATTTTTCATCAAAATTGCTCAAAAATAAACTCTGTTTAATCCCTTTCAAACCTACTCTCTAAGGGGTTTTTCGGGGTGCTGAACACGAATCTGAAGTCCGTTTTTCGATAAAACGCTTCCTTCATGGTTATTTTCGCGATTTTTCATCAAAATTGCTCAAAAATAAACTCTGTTTAATCCTTTCAAACCTACTCTCTAAGGGGTTTTTCGGGGTGCTGAACACGAATCTGAAGTCCGTTTTTCGATAAAACGCTTCCTTCATGGTTATTTTCGCGATTTTTCATCAAAATTGCTCAAAAATAAACTCTGTTTAATCCCTTTCAAACCTACTCTCTAAGGGGTTTTTCGGGGTGCTGAACACGAATCTGAAGTCCGTTTTCGATAAAACGCTTCCTTCATGGTTATTTTCGCGATTTTTCATCAAAATTGCTCAAAAATAAACTCTGTTTAATCCCTTTCAAACCTACTCTCTAAGGGGTTTTTCGGGGTGCTGAACACGAATCTGAAGTCCGTTTTTCGATAAAACGCTTCCTTCATGGTTATTTTCGCGATTTTTCATCAAAATTGCTCAAAAATAAACTCTGTTTAATCCCTTTCAAACCTACTCTCTAAGGGGTTTTTCGGGGTGCTGAACACGAATCTGAAGTCCGTTTTTCGATAAAACGCTTCCTTCATGGTTATTTTCGCGATTTTTCATCAAAATTGCTCAAAAATAAACTCTGTTTAATCCCTTTCAAACCTACTCTCTAAGGGGTTTTTCGGGTGCTGAACACGAATCTGAAGTCCGTTTTTCGATAAAACGCTTCCTTCATGGTTATTTTCGCGATTTTTCATCAAAATTGCTCAAAAATAAACTCTGTTTAATCCCTTTCAAACCTACTCTCTAAGGGGTTTTTCGGGGTGCTGAACACGAATCTGAAGTCCGTTTTTCGATAAAACGCTTCCTTCATGGTTATTTTCGCGATTTTTCATCAAAATTGCTCAAAAATAAACTCTGTTTAATCCTTTCAAACCTACTCTCTAAGGGGTTTTTCGGGGTGCTGAACACGAATCTGAAGTCCGTTTTTCGATAAAACGCTTCCTTCATGGTTATTTTCGCGATTTTTCATCAAAATTGCTCAAAAATAAACTCTGTTTAATCCTTTCAAACCTACTCTCTAAGGGGTTTTTCGGGGTGCTGAACACGAATCTGAAGTCCGTTTTCGATAAAACGCTTCCTTCATGGTTATTTTCGCGATTTTTCATCAAAATTGCTCAAAAATAAACTCTGTTTAATCCTTTCAAACCTACTCTCTAAGGGGTTTTTCGGGGTGCTGAACACGAATCTGAAGTCCGTTTTTCGATAAAACGCTTCCTTCATGGTTATTTTCGCGATTTTTCATCAAAATTGCTCAAAAATAAACTCTGTTTAATCCTTTCAAACCTACTCTCTAAGGGGTTTTTCGGGGTGCTGAACACGAATCTGAAGTCCGTTTTTCGATAAAACGCTTCCTTCATGGTTATTTTCGCGATTTTTCATCAAAATTGCTCAAAAATAAACTCTGTTTAATCCCTTTCAAACCTACTCTCTAAGGGGTTTTTCGGGGTGCTGAACACGAATCTGAAGTCCGTTTTCGATAAAACGCTTCCTTCATGGTTATTTTCGCGATTTTTCATCAAAAATGCTCAAAAATAAACTCTGTTTAATCCATTTCAAACCTACTCTCTAAGGGGTTTTTCGGGGTGCTGAACACGAATCTGAAGTCCGTTTTTCGATAAAGCTTCCTTCATGGTTATTTTCGCGATTTTTCATCAAAATTGCTCAAAAATAAACTCTGTTTAATCCCTTTCAAACCTACTCTCTAAGGGGTTTTTCGGGGTGCTGAACACGAATCTGAAGTCCGTTTTTCGATAAAACGCTTCCTTCATGGTTATTTTCGCGATTTTTCATCAAAAATGCTCAAAAATAAACTCTGTTTAATCCCTTTCAAACCTACTCTCTAAGGGGTTTTTCGGGGTGCTGAACACGAATCTGAAGCCCGTTTTTCGATAAAACACTTCCTTCATGGTTATTTCCGCGATTTTTCATCAGAATTGCTCAAAATTCCTTCTTCATGGTTATTTTCGCGATTTTTCATAAAAAATGCTCAAAAATAAACTCTGTTTAATCCCTTTCAAACCTACTCTCTAAGGGGTTTTTCGGGGTGCTGAACACGAATCTGAAGTCCGTTTTTCGATAAAACGCTTCCTTCATGGTTATTTTCGCGATTTTTCATCAAAATTGCTCAAAAATAAACTCTGTTTAATCCCTTTCAAACCTACTCTCTGAGGGGTTTTTCGATAAAACGCTTCCTTCATGGTTGTTTAATCAACTAACACTTTTTGTCAGCACAAGAAAAACAAGAAATCTGAAGTCCAGTTTCCTCAGGCAGAGGACATAACTTTACGAGAGGTCTCTCCTTGAAGCCGGATGCAGTGCGAATCTTGGCAACCCTGGGAATTCCGTCATCTCCGCGATCTATTATTCCAGTAGCCCACCAAGTCATCTTCCATTATGAGGACAAGCTTGCCAATCTGAGTTTGCTTGTCAGTGGCAAACCATTTGGTACGATGTTGGAGTTCAAGTAAATACTCCTTTTGCCATTTAGCCCAAAAGGAGTGAGTAAGCTGATTAACGAATTTCCACTTGGGAACGAGTCGGGAGCTGAAGTCATGTACTGATGATTCTGGAAGCGCCGTCAGTGGTCTTTGATGCCTCCCATAGTCCTCCAAAATGAGGAGCTTTGGGGGGTATGAATTTCCATTCAACACCGCGAGTAGCGAGCCCCTCCACTAACAAATCAGCCACTCCATCCTCCATTGCTCTTCGAATCCCTCTGAGGAGATTGGCAGCTCCTGTGAAGTTCGTTCCATTATCGGACCAGATTGTAGCTGGAACTCCCCTGCGTGCCATGAATCTTTCTATGCACTGCATAAATCCGTCAGTGGATAAATCCATGACTACCTCGAGATGAATGGCCTTGGTGGTAAAACAAACGAATACAGCCAGATATACATCAAGTGACCTGGTCCCTCTGAGTCCCGCAATCGTGATTTTAAATGGACCTCCGAAATCCACTCCCACTTGCTCAAACGGGTAGGCAATTTCCACTCGTTCCTTGGGAAGCTGCCCCATGGGGGGTTGGAATGGCCTAGGTTTAATTGAAAAGCACCGCAAGCAACCTTTCAGTGCCCGAGCCACCGCATTCTTGCCATCGACTATCCAGTACTGATATCGAATATAAGCCAGTGTTGCTCGTGGGCCAACATGCAAGCAGCGTTCATGTGCGTATCTGATTATGAGTTTGGTGAATATATCCTCCTTGGGAATCAGAGCTGGATGACGAGTTTCATAACTCAAAGTGCTATGTTCCAGTCTTCCCCCTACACGTAAAATTCCCTTGTCATCACAGAATATAGCTAACTGTTTCATCAGTTTTGTATATGGCGCTCTCTTTCTAAGGGCATCGAATATAGGACCGAATTGTCGAATTTGGGCTCGCTGAACTAATACATTGTCAGCTGCTTTGAGCTCGTGAGTCTTGAGGGGGCCTTGAAGAGATTTCAGCGATTTACAATTAGCACGGAAACGTAGGATCCAAGCCACTATTCTACGAAGGCGTGAATACGAGCTAAACCCAGCTTCGAATGGTGGTTCTGAGTTGGTGGTAGCGAGAATCTGCCTGGATCGAATCTCCTCCTTGACTGTGTCTTCAAGAAGGTTGGGGCGAATACGACGAATGGGCCATTGAGCTCTAGGAGTATGAAGCCAATGAGGACCATTCCACCACATGTCCATTTGAATGAGTTGATCCGGAGCTACCCCCCTAGATGCAATGTCAGCTGGATTGTCTCCTGAGGAGACATGATACCAGCATCGTGGAGGCAATGTCTTGAGTGTTTTAGCTACTCGATTTCCTACAAACACCTTCCACACTGGTGCTGGATCGGCTGTCAACCATGACAGGACTACGGTGCTGTCTGAGCAGGCTATGATTTTTTCCTTCGGGATCTGGGGAAATTGAATTTCAATCTTAGATATGGTTTTGGCGAGTAGCTCAGCTGCCAGCAACTCTAGTCTGGGAATTGATTCTTGCTTTATGGGAGCGATTCTAGCCTTAGCTACTACTAGACAAACAGAATATTGATCATTGAATAAACATACGTGGTAGATTACACATGCATATGCCCTTTCCGAGGCATCTGCAAAGCCAACGAGGAACTGATGAGAGCTGGATGCTGGAATGTGTCTGGGGAGGCTGATTTTCGCGAGTAGACTCAAGGATTCTGCCAGCTTGAACCAATCTTGAATGAGGCTGTCAGGCAGTGGATCATCCCAGTCCAGTTTGAGTTGACAAACTTTTCTCTGAATGACTCTAGCCTGGACAGACACTGGCATAACCCACCCCAACGGATCATAAATTCTACCAATCTGGCTGGCTAAGTCACGCTTAGTCTTGACGAGTGGTGTGGAGGGGATTTTAAAGAAGAATGCGTCCCTTGTCGGATTCCAGGAGATGCCCAACATTTTCAAGGGTTTATCCTCATCTCCGAAGTCTACGTTTGAATTGGTGTTTAATTGGTGATCTAGAGGAATGTCTTCCAAAATTTTGGGTGAATTTGCGGCCCACTTGCGTAGCTCTAATTGTGCTGTTTTGAGTAGGGTGATTAATTGATTCCTTGTTGCTATGGTGTCCTTCAAGCTGTTAGCCCCACCATGCACGTCATCGACATAGGTATGAAAATCAAGGATGTTTGAGGCCTCAGGGAAGTCCGACTTTCCACTTTGAGCGAGAGCTTTGATTACTTTATTTGCCAAGAAGGGGGCACATGTGGTACCGTAGGTTACGGTAGTGAGTGCGTAGTCCTTGATAGGTTCATTCGGAGCATTACGCCAAACAATGCGGAGCATGTCGTGATCCTCCGGAGAATGTCGAATTTGCCGAAACATTTGTCTAATATCGGCAATGAATACAAATCTTGTAAATCTGAATTTAGTCACCATGTCAGCGATGTCTGCTAAGAGTTTGGGACCTGGATGTAAGATTTCATTGAGAGCACGCCCATTCGATGTCCTCTGAGATGCATTAAATACCACCCGAATTTTTTCTGGTGGGTCGTCTTGACGATGGACGGCATGATGAGGAATATAATAATGGGGGAGTGAATTGGATGGCGGACTAACTGGCTTCATGTGCCCCAATTCGAGATATTCTCTCATAAATGCTCTATAGGCTTGAGCTAACACAGGATCACTCTTAAGCTTGCATTCGAGTCGGAATAATTGACGCAACGCAATGTGTCTCGAAGCACCAAGGGAATTTCTGTCCTCAGACAAGAGGAGGGGAACCACATAACGACCTTCTTGGTCTCGGAATGCTAGATCATTGAATAATTTGTCCGCCTCTAACTCTGACGGAGTCCAGGGAGTAACTTGTTCCACAGATTCAATTTCAAACATGCGCTTGAGTAGGTTCTCTAAATCTTCATCCTTATGAGAAGTGGCGATTGTTTTGGCTGTGGTATCATTGTATTTACCAGGTGCGCATGAATTAATTGAATCGACTACATTAGGTGATTGAAAATGGGCTGGTTCGAGGGTACTGTTTGGACACATAACCCCAAAAAGCTGAAAAAGACTCTCATGGGGAGGGGTCCATTCATCAGGTGGGACAATTGAGTACAAATTCCGTACAATCAGCGATGAATTTTTTCTTCGATGCAAGGGTAACTCCCATGGGTATCTTTGTGGCTTGGGTGTACTAGAATTGGGGACTGGATCCTTAGGTTTGAGAATGCGTTTCAGAATCTGGTGAATTTCCTGAAGAATCCGTTTGTGGTATTGAGCGCCAAAAAACGGTACGTGCTGGGTAGAACGAGACCTTGGAACCAATGACTTGACTTTATGAGCAGGACAAGAACGATTTTTGGAACAGCACCTGTTGAGAATCTGTTTCTCTTTGAAACAAGACCAATAACTGTGACTAGATGAACTACTTTCCATTTTTAAACTGCTACAAGGAACGGTTGGCGAGGAACGTAAACAAGGCTCAGATTTGGGTTTCACAAAGTCTGGATGAATGGATGATGAGTGGTATTGTCGAGAGAGAATTACTTCATTGAATGTGACAGTACGATGAGTGTGAGGAGCAGCAAGGCCCATGACCAACATACCCAACTCTGAGCCCATCAGATAGGGGGAGTTTCCAAAGGGGGATATGGAGGGCCCTTGTACAAGATGAGTGTACAATTCAACTCCGATTATCATGTCGGCTTGCCGGCGAATGTGGAATTCCGGATCTGCTAATTGATTCTTGTTTTTACAAATATGAGGCCAACGGTCAGCTTGAACATAACCTGAAGGGATGGAGTCGATGACTTGATCCATCACAAGGACCCCTGTTGGGATCATCTCCCCTCTGATAGTGTGAATGTACACTGTAGCTCCATCGGTGACTGATTCTGATCGGTTCCCCACACCTGTGATTGTGGATGCGAGTTTGACTAGGTGTAGGCCAGCTTGAGCTGCTGCTCTCCGCGAGATGACGTTGATCTCGGAACCGGTGTCTAGCAGGGCCCGGACTATGACAGGATGCTGACCATTATGAGATATGGGAAGTAAGGCAGTAGGGAGTAAAGCAATGTGGGACACAAATCTCAGGGATGACCTTCCCTGAAATACATAGCCCTCCCTTTTCCAAACCATACCTGGGCGGTGTGTAGGTCGCTTGAAATTGGCATTGGAATTCTTAGACTGATGGGATTGTGAATGAGGGGATTGATTCTGAGACTGTGACAGCTTGACTCTCGGAATATGAGTAGAAGGAGAATCTGAATGTGGTTTGGGTTGGAACCCTATGACGTCATGTGAGTACTTTTCCTTAGAAACTTGGTTATGAGTATGTGACTGGAAATGGTGATTACTTGAGCTTTTAATATTAACAGGAACAATAATATTGGAAGGAATAGACTTCTTATGATTAAACAACATAAGGGAGCCTGAAAGAGGTTCATTGGTGGAAGCAGAAGAATAAGAAAATGATTTGTATATGAATGAAATGAGGGATGAATTCTTTCCTGGGTGGATGAGCCAGAATTTGAACGTGAATAAGACGGAGAAATACTTACTCCACCGCGAGCAACCCGACCAAAGGACCCGGCAGGCAAACCACGGACAGTTTTACTCGCGGGAATGTGCCATCAGAATGAACTTCTGACGTCACTCTCTTGGGGATCTAAGGTCAAGGACCTAACACCCAAGGGAAGGCTTCTTTTAGAATTACCTTTATCTTTACTTTCGCCAAGATGACTCACCCTAATTCCCTTTGTTACAATATCTTCCTCCGAAATATATGACTCCTCCGAACCCCACCCTCGAAGAGGAGGGGTTTCTAACCTAGTGACTACCTTCTCTGACGTATCAGAGAACCTAGAAAGAGGAGGCAAGCCACTAAATTCTCGGAAGGCATTACCTCTCGTTAAATAAGCCCCTGACTTTGGTTTATTTGGGGAGGGGGAACGCGAATTATGACCTTTAGCTCGATTTTCCCCGAAACTGGGAGACTGGGGTAGGGCCCGACGATCCGGTGAATGCTCATCTTCATGAAGTAGGCGATGATGTCGTTTGCCACATTGACAGATGCGATCAGATGGACAGGAAGCGACTTTGTGTCTGAATGACAGACAGTTGTAGCACAGGTTGTTTGCTCGAACAAATTGTTTGCGTGTAGCTAAGGATGCTGCTGTGAATTCAGGACAGAGGTAAAGGAAATGTGATTCATTGCAGAAACCACATCGAAAGCCATTACTAGGTACAGTGCTGCGCTCTGTGTGAGGTTGCGAAGGTACATCCTTGGGAGTGACAACTCCGCAGGACTTGACTGGAAACTTGGGTGAAATTGAACGAAATTTCCGGTCTGGACTCTTGGGTGCAGAGAGAGCAGGTTTAGAATTCACCCTTGGTGGGGCTAGGTGTGCGATTTTCAGCTCCTTGTCAATAAAATTGAGCAACATGTCTGAGTCGGGAATTACGTCTTTTTTCTTTATCATTTCCCTGTTGAACTTCTCCTTGAATTCATTAGAAAGCTTGGAGAATAAAGCTTCGAATAAAAGGAATTCAGACAACGAAGGAGTGGGGAGGGCTTTCATAGCGTTCACCCAAGAACGGGATGAGAATAAAAAAGCTTCCAGTTCAGCTGTGGTTGAACTGTTGACTAATGGAATGGATTGGCGATTCCTGAAAGTGCACCTAGCGAGTTTATACGAACCAGAGTGTTCGTCACAAAGATTCTCATATATTTTATTGTAATCTGAAGCAGAGGAGTTAGTGAGTATAAGCTTTGCTCTTCCAGTAAGTTTAGATTCGAGCGATTGGTACTTAATCTCAACAGGAATATTTGGGTTATCATGCACCGCAGCATTAAATAATTGAATAAACGCAGTGAATTTTGTGACGTCACCGTCGTACATCGGCACAGACGGGAGCAGCAGATTCATGATTTCTACGGCGGTGACTAACGGACCTTTTTTGGGACCGACTTCAGACTCCGTTATGGGGATGACTACTGAACGGATCAAACGAGTGCGAGTGAGTTCCAACCGGGATATCGTAATGAGTTCTGTAACACGATCAAATACCTCATCATTGTTTACTGAATGATTCGCGAGGTTATTGAGTTCCTCGCTTCTGATTACCAATTCGTTGAGAAATTGCTCATCAATTGTACCTGCGTGAGCACTAGATACCCATAATCTAGATTGTCTCAACCACGTTCGTAGGGACCTAGTAAAGGTTTTATCAATGGTCACGAGCGTTTTATTCAACTCGGTGGGAAGAATGAAGGGTTCACTTTCTTCGGGAACGTACTCTGTACCACCTTCAGCCATGGTGAATACTGAATCTCGTAAGAACTGAAAGAATGGATGAATATGATCTAGGAATGAAGGCCTTACCGATCTCCCGAATCTACACCTGACTAGCACGAACGCACTTGATCGGGACGAACCTTCCCTCTGGTCGCGCAAATAAACGTTGCTTTCCGGAACACGCTCGCACGGCTTCACAACTCTTTCCCGGGTTTCGGCACCATGTTTAATCAACTAACACTTTTTGTCAGCACAAGAAAACCATTTTATTTAAATTAATACATTCAGACAACAACTGAAACCTTGACGACCTTGTTAACCACATGTTACCACGTAACACGTACAATCGTCCGCACTCGAGTAAATTAAATTCAAACTTCTTCTCCCACTATTCAGTGAGGATAGTAATTATTCTGCAACGCTTCCTTCATGGTTATTTTCGCGTTTTTTCATAAAAAATGCTCAAAAATTAACTGTGTTGATTCGTTTTCTAATCTTATCTCTAAGGGGTTTTTCGGGGTGCTGAACACGAATCTGAAGTCCGTTTTTTCGATAAAACGCTTCCTTCATGGTTATTTTCGCGATTTTTCATAAAAATTGCTCAAAAATAAACTCTGTTTAATCCCTTTCAAACCTACTCTCTAAGGGGTTTTTCGGGGTGCTGAACACGAATCTGAAGTCCGTTTTTCGATAAAACGCTTCCTTCATGGTTATTTTCGCGATTTTTCATAAAAATTGCTCAAAAATAAACTCTGTTTAATCCCTTTCAAACCTACTCTCTAAGGGGTTTTTCGGGGTGCTGAACACGAATCTGAAGTCCGTTTTTCGATAAAACGCTTCCTTCATGGTTATTTTCGCGATTTTTCATCAAAATTGCTCAAAAATAAACTCTGTTTAATCCCTTTCAAACCTACTCGTTTAATCCCTTTCAAACCTTGTCGGGTTTTTCGGGGTGCTGAACACGAATCTGAAGTCCGTTTTTCGATAAAACGCTTCCTTCATGGTTATTTTCGCGATTTTTCATCAAAATTGCGGAAAAATAAACTCTGTTTAATCCCTTTCAAACCTACTCTCTAAGGGGTTTTTCGGGGTGCTGAACACGAATCTGAAGTCCGTTTCCCGATAAAACGCTTCCTTCATGGTTATTTTCGCGATTTTTCATAAAAATTGCTCAAAAATAAACTCTGTTTAATCCCTTTCAAACCTACTCTCTAAGGGGTTTTTCGGGGTGCTGAACACGAATCTGAAGTCCGTTTTTCGATAAAACGCTTCCTTCATGGTTATTTTCGCGATTTTTCATCAAAATTGCTCAAAAATAAACTCTGTTTAATCCCTTTCAAACCTACTCTCTAAGGGGTTTTTCGGGGTGCTGAACACGAATCTGAAGTCCGTTTTTCGATAAAACGCTTCCTTCATGGTTATTTTCGCGATTTTTCATCAAAATTGCTCAAAAATAAACTCTGTTTAATCCTTTCAAACCTACTCTCTAAGGGGTTTTTCGGGGTGCTGAACACGAATCTGAAGTCCGTTTTTCGATAAAACGCTTCCTTCATGGTTATTTTCGCGATTTTTCATCAAAATTGCTCAAAAATAAACTCTGTTTAATCCTTTCAAACCTACTCTCTAAGGGGTTTTTCGGGGTGCTGAACACGAATCTGAAGTCCGTTTTTCGATAAAACGCTTCCTTCATGGTTATTTTCGCGATTTTTCATCAAAATTGCTCAAAAATAAACTCTGTTTAATCCCTTTCAAACCTACTCTCTAAGGGGTTTTTCGGGGTGCTGAACACGAATCTGAAGTCCGTTTTTCCCGATAAAACGCTTCCTTCATGGTTATTTTCGCGATTTTTCATAAAAATTGCTCAAAAATAAACTCTGTTTAATCCCTTTCAAACCTACTCTCTAAGGGGTTTTTCGGGGTGCTGAACACGAATCTGAAGTCCGTTTTTCGATAAAACGCTTCCTTCATGGTTATTTTCGCGATTTTTCATAAAAATTGCTCAAAAATAAACTCTGTTTAATCCCTTTCAAACCTACTCTCTAAGGGGTTTTTCGGGGTGCTGAACACGAATCTGAAGTCCGTTTTTCGATAAAACGCTTCCTTCATGGTTATTTTCGCGATTTTTCATCAAAATTGCTCAAAAATAAACTCTGTTTAATCCCTTTCAAACCTACTCTCTAAGGGGTTTTTCGGGGTGCTGAACACGAATCTGAAGTCCGTTTTTCGATAAAACGCTTCCTTCATGGTTATTTTCGCGATTTTTCATAAAATTGCTCAAAAATAAACTCTGTTTAATCCCTTTCAAACCTACTCTCTAAGGGGTTTTTCGGGGTGCTGAACACGAATCTGAAGTCCGTTTTCGATAAAACGCTTCCTTCATGGTTATTTTCGCGATTTTTCATAAAAATTGCTCAAAAATAAACTCTGTTTAATCCCTTTCAAACCTACTCTCTAAGGGGTTTTTCGGGGTGCTGAACACGAATCTGAAGTCCGTTTTCGGATAAAACGCTTCCTTCATGGTTATATTCGCGATTTTTCATAAAAATTGCTCAAAAATAAACTCTGTTTAATCCCTTTCAAACCTACTCTCTAAGGGGTTTTTCGGGGTGCTGAACACGAATCTGAAGTCCGTTTTTCGATAAAACGCTTCCTTCATGGTTATTTTCGCGATTTTTCATCAAAATTGCTCAAAAATAAACTCTGTTTAATCCTTTTCAAACCTACTCTCTAAGGGGTTTTTCGGGGTGCTGAACACGAATTCGAAGTCCGTTTTTCGATAAAACGCTTCCTTCATGGTTATTTTCGCGATTTTTCATCAAAAATGCTCAAAAATAAACTCTGTTTAATCCCTTTCAAACCTACTCTCTAAGGGGTTTTTCGGGGTGCTGAACACGAATCTGAAGTCCGTTTTTCGATAAAACGCTTCCTTCATGGTTATTTTCGCGATTTTTCATCAAAATTGCTCAAAAATAAACTCTGTTTAATCCCTTTCAAACCTACTCTCTAAGGGGTTTTTCGGGGTGCTGAACACGAATCTGAAGTCCGTTTTTCGATAAAACGCTTCCTTCATGGTTATTTTCGCGATTTTTCATCAAAATTGCTCAAAAATAAACTCTGTTTAATCCCTTTCAAACCTACTCTCTAAGGGGTTTTTCGGGGTGCTGAACACGAATCTGAAGTCCGTTTTTCGATAAAACGCTTCCTTCATGGTTATTTTCGCGATTTTTCATCAAAATTGCTCAAAAATAAACTCTGTTTAATCCCTTTCAAACCTACTCTCTAAGGGGTTTTTCGGGGTGCTGAACACGAATCTGAAGTCCGTTTCTCGATAAAACGCTTCCTTCATGGTTATTTTCGCGATTTTTCATAAAAAATGCTCAAAAATAAACTCCGTTTAATCCCTTTCAAACCTACTCTCTAAGGGGTTTTTCGGGGTGCTGAACACGAATCTGAAGTCCGTTTTTCGATAAAACGCTTCCTTCATGGTTATTTTCGCGATTTTTCATCAAAATTGCTCAAAAATAAACTCTGTTTAATCCCTTTCAAACCTACTCTCTAAGGGGTTTTTCGGGGTGCTGAACACGAATCTGAAGTCCGTTTTTCGATAAAACGCTTCCTTCATGGTTATTTTCGCGATTTTTCATAAAAAATGCTCAAAAATAAACTCTGTTTAATCCCTTTCAAACCTACTCTCTAAGGGGTTTTTCGGGGTGCTGAACACGAATCTGAAGTCCGTTTTTCGATAAAACGCTTCCTTCATGGTTATTTTCGCGATTTTTCATCAAAATTGCTCAAAAATAAACTCTGTTTAATCCCTTTCAAACCTACTCTCTAAGGGGTTTTTCGGGGTGCTGAACACGAATCTGAAGTCCGTTTTTCGATAAAACGCTTCCTTCATGGTTATTTTCGCGATTTTTCATAAAAATTGCTCAAAAATAAACTCTGTTTAATCCTTTTCAAACCTACTCTCTAAGGGGTTTTTCGGGGTGCTGAACACGAATCTGAAGCCCGTTTTTCGATAAAACGCTTCCTTCATGGTTATTTTCGCGATTTTTCATCAAAATTGCTCAAAAATAAACTCTGTTTAATCCTTTTCAAACCTACTCTCTAAGGGGTTTTTCGGGGTGCTGCACACGAATCTGAAGCCCGTTTTTCGATAAAACGCTTCCTTCATGGTTATTTTCGCGATTTTTCATCAAAATTGCTCAAAAATAAACTCTGTTTAATCCTTTTCAAACCTACTCTCTATGGGGTTTTTCGGGGTGCTGAACACGAATCTGAAGTCCGTTTCCCGATAAAACGCTTCCTTCATGGTTATTTTCGCGATTTTTCATAAAAAATGCTCAAAAATAAACTCTGTTTAATCCCTTTCAAACCTACTCTATCAGGGGTTTTTCGGGGTGCTGAACACGAATCTGAAGTCCGTTTCTCGATAAAACGCTTCCTCCATGGTTATTTTCGCGATTTTTCATAAAAAATGCTCAAAAATAAACTCTGTTTAATCCCTTTCAAACCTACTCTCCAAG
>JAVIWC010009706.1:0-14661 GCA_031894815.1 Creontiades dilutus
GGAATCTGTTTCGGCTCATCGCTTTCTTTATTATATCCTGGCCCTTATCAGCATCTTTGGACCAGTACATGTCGATCTGGGGAAGCTTGTGATATCCAGTAAATATAAGGATCCCCAGAAATTTACGTATTTCACTTGAAGTAACAGTAAAATCTTGTTCGTTTTTTTGTGAAGCGTATCTTTTTGACTCGTTTGCAATCAACTCGATCAGGCTATCATCAAAAAACAGAGAAAATAATTCGAAAGGTGACAGTCCTTCACAAGATTCCAGCATGCTACGTTTTTCGACATCTGACATATCTCGAAACAAATCTCTAGGTTTATCAGGTTGGTCGGTTTTATGCCATAATATCGGATCAATAGCAGATTTTTTGTTTGAAGGTTTCTCGAAACTGTGTTTTGGCGGTACTGAATTCACATCAAGACTTTCGATTACGGTTATACGAGTAGTTTTTGAATTTCCCACACTATTAGATGGACCGGCTAGAGGGATATTGCCTCGTTTTCCAACTGTGGACATACGAAGATTGTGAATTTCAAACGTACCTGCAATATCTTTGCGGTCATCTCCCAAGACTTCTCCAGTGAGATTTTCGTCTATGTCTTCCTCGTCCGTCATCGCATCGACAGCTGGTGGTATATAACTTGCGTCAATAACTGGGTCATCATAATCGTCGTCAGATGGATCCATGTCCGAGCCATTTTCTTCACCTTCCAGGATTGAACGGATTTCGTCCACACTCCACGCTTTGTTTCTTTTTGGATCGAAAAAAGCCATTGAGAGAAAAAAAGTCTTGGAATATCGCGATGAACCGCACTCAACAAGAATCAAATAAATAATGAGGGGTGAGACTGGAAAGAACCGTGAATAACGACAGGAGTAAACAGCCTCAAACATGAACTATCCTGTGTTTCGAGCGTCCAGCCGGATCACGTCATTCGGGGAACGATCGAGCCCGCATGATCATGCTTTCGGCCAACCGGGCGTTTTCGCACTCCTCACATCCCTCTCATTATTTACCCACAAAAACATTATTTTTAAATTCAGTTTGGTGTGTCCTTTGCTTGTTTATTGTCTTACCTTTAGTAACAATCAATGAAAAAAAATTTTCTTTACCTTCATGAGACAAAAATAACCTTGGTGTGAGAGCTCCTTTTAACGACCAAAAAGAGCCCCATTTAAAAATATTCCCTAGAATTGTCATGAGCTCCAATGCTTCGAAAAAAAAAGTTTTCGTATTGTCCAGGAATGGTAGAAGAGAGGAAAAATGATACTTTAGAGATTTTTTACTATTTGGATTGTTGAAAAAAATCACAAAGACGACGATGCGAAAACGCATCAGCGGCCGGACAGTCACCTCTTGAACTACTAGGATAGTAAGAGCTGATATATTTAATGTAATTTTCTTTTCAAGAAATCAAATTTATGGTCAGTGTTCTTTTATTTCGAATCAAATTTCAGTAACTTGGTGATCGTTTTGGTGATATATTTAGATTCTGACACCCCATTGCACTTAGATATCAGCTCTTGGCTCGTACAGGGAAATTTTGATCTATTTCATGACGTGCTTGTTTCATTATGTGTTTTCACAATGTATTATGTATAGGTACGTGTTAAACTTAGGTGACTGTACTTATACAAGTAGTTATATTCAGGTGATGACTACGGTGATAGGCTACGTTTAAGAATTATAGATGTGCGTGAACAAGGGACCTACTTAAAAAATAACAGACCTTTATGAAATTTCATTTTACCTTTTCCATCAGTTCGTAGAATGTCTTGAGTGTCTTTCTTCTCTGGCTTGTTGTTTGCGGGATAACTAAAAATATTTGCGTTTCCAAGAAAAAAATGTTGTTCCAAATTAGTATTATGAGCTTTATTTTAAAAAATTATTGCTATTTTTCAATTTCATTTCTCTTTACCCTACATATGAAAATCGCCTGGGGTATTATATGTATACGACGTATCCCCGCCCGGCTAACAACCCACAGAAGTCAGAGGTCTATTATTGTAAATTGCCTCCCACTTTGGTTCAATTCGAGTCTTTTGAACTCGTTCTTTTGAGCTTTTGGGTTTCTCTTTTCAAAGCCATGCCGATTCTATTCTAGCAGAACTTAATTTGTTCACACGCCGCCCGGAGCTTGTCTCCGAAACTACCGAACGAAAGTTAAGGAAAGTTGGTTCAGACGTCATATTTGGGTTCTAATTGGGCCTGAATGCTCGGCAATGATCTTAGTCAATCCTAAAGGGCTAAATCTACGGCTGCAATTTCAAAAATCAGAATATCGATTCGATATACGATTTTTCATGATCATTAATTTTTTAAGTTTAGGTAATATACCACAGACTGCATCTAACATAAATATATCATTAAAATACGTAGAATGGTTATTAGGGGGAGAGAAACGCTCAAATGTCCTATTCTCTCTGAGGCACCTTGTGAAAATCGTGGGACTCCTCTCCTGGAAAATATTCCCTTGAGTACCACCTGAACAAAATGGGCAAAGCCTGGACAATAAAATGCCGTAACACATACTTCGTGAGTGTCCTGCTGCAGCATCAATGAGATTCCGGCATTCTGTTAAGGGTGCCCTGATATTTGCCGATATAAGTATATATTTTTTTAATTATTCATTTGGACAAATATGTACTTTGGGTTTTGATAGCACAGATTTTCATTGGTACAGTCCCAATCACCACTACCCCGCCGACTTATACCAGAAATAAAATGTATGGACAGCCTTAAAGAAAAATATACTGAAGAGCTTGAAAATATAGAACCGGAATGGGATGAAGATTTAATCACTCAAAGTTGCTAATACAGTGGGAATGACAAGAACTTACAATTTCCCTTGTAGCATATCTACACAACCTGAACCGGATTCGCCTGATGCAGCTTTAAAGACGACAAAAAACATTACATAGGAGAATTTAAGAAATGCAAAAATAATGATTTCGATCCAAGTTCAGTTGTAGATTACCTAGAAGCAAAGAGAAACTACAAAAAAATGACAATGAAAGTAAGAAAAGATTTTAATTTGTCAAACAGTGAAACTCTTAGCAACACAAACGACAATCACCGACAAATCTCCAGGAATTTCAGCCCCGTTGGACTAATCGGGTATTACAAGGACTTACAAACGTAGTGACAGAGGAATGACGGGGGGTGCACCACCTATTAAACAAGCATTTAATTGGACGAATGGGGGTGAGCGAGGCGAGTGTACATCGATAACTAATTGTGTAAACAGCAGCTGGGGTGTTTTGAAGCGTTTCAGGAGTATCGCCTGAAGCCTTGAAGGGACAGGCACACTCACCCACTAATATTCTGTTGCGGCTCCTCAACAGAGCACTGCCCCGAAGTTAAATAAACAAATGTTTGAAGGAATCGAAGATATTGGAGTTGTTTTTGAGTTGATTACTTGGGTTTCACAATGATCTTACTTCTGACTACTTGTTATTTTAGGATTTCCCTCTGTAGGTTCTTTCCAACTGTCAAATTCTCAAATGGAATTAGCTGTTGTGTGCCTTATTTTTCGTGTATGCCATCCCACTCTTTTGTCCAGTACACCGTAAGTATAAACATAAGTCTGAACATTTATTGGCCATATAGTTAGAGAGACGATCAATCGGCATCTTCAGAACTTTGCGATAATATTTATTACATTTAATTTAATTTCAATATTCAATGCAATTCGTCCGCATAAGCAAAACGGGCAAAACTATAAAAATGTTAACCTTTTGAAATTCTTATTCACCCCTGCCCTACCCATGCCGAGCCTCCCTTGCCCTCCTTCCTTCCTCAGTGTGTTGCAAGAATATCGCATCAACCCTTGGAAGGAGCAACTAGTCCATTCCATCACCTCCTTGTCATATGATTAAACTGTTACAACAATCATTTCAACTGTATTTTCAATTTTCAATTCCAAATACTCCATTCCTAAAAAGAAAGAAGGCATACCTTTTGGATTCAATTAGCCTGAGGGATGTTTCCCATTAAACTCGGCGTTCGTTCATCTAGCCACAGCAAATACTAACTATCTACTTCTAACCTTCTAATTAACCTTTCAAAAACTATATTATCAGCCGCCAGTCGAGTTCCTATTTGCGAAACGCGGCAACCATATTTATTTACAAGAAGATGATCCCTACAATTAGGCTGTCGGTTTCGGTTTGTATCATTCTGCAGATACCAAATTACAACTTCTTTACTTACCTACCTCATTAAGGGGTTTAAATGGGCGATTATGGTAAATTATAAAGCCAAATGAGTTCTATAATGACTAGGGAATGATGGGGCAACAGTTTTCGATTTGGTCTGCTGTATTAGAGTGTAGTCGAATCCGCCAAATAGTTTTTGTAACATAATTTCCGTTTCAACTTACAAAATTCTTCATTAAACTGTATGAGGGTTTGGGGTTTTGCTCACAGTGATAAATAATATGGAGTCATTGCTACGTTGCTAGCATGGAACATGACCTAATTGGCCAAAAGTGTCATGGTTTCATGTCACAGTTTATGTCGCAAAAAACGGTCACTTAAATCGACTTAGATCTGTTTTTTGTCTGGTGTAGGTAGGGTTCGAAAATGTCTAGTATCAAATGCAACGGTTTCACCTCATTTTACAATGAATTCCGCTTAAAACCAATGAATTCCGAGTTGCTATGGAACGATTCCTTAGGCGTTTATCGTCGTACGAAAAGCGTTCCCGTTCTGTTCGAAAGCTCACACTTAACAATACGTGCGCGTGAAATTATCATAATAATTTGTCAGGTACTTCCTTATAATCGGGTTTGGAAAATAAAACATTAACGCCGTAGTGAGTGATTATATTTTGTCAACTGCCATGAGTCATTTCGCATTTGAAATTTGAAATAAAAATCATAAATTAAAAGACATATCCATGCAATGATTTTTTCCTTTTAACGTGTAAAAAATGTTTGTCTGGTTCCATTACAACATGTCGAGTAAAATACCAAACAGGTCATCTTATTCATACGCTTCCTGAACTCTTTCATTTCTGTTGCTCCTTGAGACAAAATTCACGTTTCCTTTGATATTGAGCATTGAAAAGTGGATAACACCTTCAAAGCTTCTCGGACATGAGTTTTCTTTTTTCTTTTTCACGCAAGTCTTTTCTATTTTCTAAAAGTGCTCGCGCAAAACCATGCTATTCGTGGGGCAATGGTTTTTGCGCAGTGTTCATCGCACCGAAATCGTTCACCAGTCTTTAAAAAGCTCCCCAATTTTCCCGCATTTTTATATCATAGTTTTATATTTGCTTGCAGAACATTAATCCAATAATGCGATGTTATAAATTAGTAGTAACAGTAATATTGCGTAGCTTGTAAGCCTTGTTTTGTTGTCACTGGGCAAATTAGTTTAAAAACGTCAAAACAATAAAGTAAAAAAATATCACCAACAAAAAAAGGAAATTTAAGACAGTAGATATTAGCAAAAGGGGAAACAGCAAATTAACACTAAAAAAAAACTTGGATATAGCATCTTCCACGTTTTTTGCAATTTTGCCAAAGACTCCAACCAAAACGGGGGCGGGGGTCCAGAGGCCTTTACCTGGGGGTTTACCTAGATTCGCGGCCCAGGAATCCATCGTTGTTAAAGAAAACACTATGATCTCAACTGTATTCTGCGCAGAAAATGTCGAAAAATTTTATCTAAGATCCACGGATGCATTAGTGAACTAGAGCATGCATGAAGGATGAAATTTGCGAAGGGAAAAGTTATAAGTAACAAAGAATTTCTTCACGTTTTTGACGATAGTAACAAATAAGATCGCATATCACCTCAATGTTCTAGTAGCTCCGTGCAAAAAAAATTAATTAACTTTGGTTAGCTGAAAACCCCTTGTGAACCTTCTAACCGAAAAAGAATCAGACTAATTCACACGCAACCTAACTCACGATAAGGCGATTCGTTCCGAAACTTCCGTTTTATTTCGACGGAGAACACGGCCATAAAGAGAATGAGAAATGCGGACGTAGCTTAATTCCTTTAATATATATTTTGTTAAATGGTATTGGATGCATGGAATGGAGCCGGGAGAGAAAATTCTGAGAGTTACGATGTGCTGAAGATAATTTGAGATTAGTGGCGAAGGGACCTGTTTAGTCCCAGAATCCATTCAATGGTGTTCAGGCTGGCGTGACTGCAGAGCGTGAAAAAACACTGCAAATTCTCACACAAAGGGTAATCGTTCTTGTTTATTGCTGGAGTTTTGATTGGCCCATGATGTGAAAATTGTTTATCATCTATAGAACGTCAATAATACCTCGTAACGCGGAATAACACCTTATAGTTTGGAGTTGATAATACCCACATATTCTTTTAATATGAATAATAACATTATTGTTTGGTGTAGGAATATTTTGGAAATTTGTTGCAGGCAATAGCATTCAGTTGAATGGGACTCAACAAAAAGGGCCTTACTACCCAATTTTACAGATAATGAGTTTTCGATGCAACACGGTAGTTTGGAACCTTACCATTCACGGAGTTCACACGGATATTTTCATTTTGTAAGTTGGTACTCCTTCAGTGAGTCCCCAAACTCAGTACATGGAATTTTTAGTAAGCAGTTTCATTTCACCCCTCTAATCTGTCAACCATCAGAAAAGTTGTAAGAAACATCTAATAATTGGGTTTTCTTCTGGAAATTGAAGCATCTCGAACCCAGCTTAATTTGATTAATTTCTTAGATTCGAAGCTCATCTGACAAGCTTCTAGAGTCACGTGGGTGGGACCAACTGTACAAGATGAGACGAAACAGCACCTACGGTAAAAAGTCCAATTCTCTGTGCCGGATTCGGCTGAAATTAGCAAAACAGGAGAGCCATTATGGAGAGCCATTCAATTATAGATTTATTTAAGCATTTAGCACAGCTTTGCTACTGCAAACAAGAGAGCGCTATGAGAGACCCCGATTATCGCTTGCTTAACACCTGATTGCAAACCAGGGGCTATGCTTCATCAGCAAGATTCCGAACGTACCTGCTGAATATTGGTACATTCCTAAACAGATCATATGATTCACCAATTTATTCATCTCTTACAAGAGGCATTTATTACCTTCATTCTTGAAGAAACATTCCCTAATGGAAATGATGGATTCCGTCTAGTCCTCGTCCCTTCTCTTGAACCCATTTGTTGTTGAATTGGGCGACCAATGGTCACGCAGGTCCCCATTTTGATTTTGATACCGAAATCACTTCTTGAACCCAGGGGTTAATCTTCGCTGCGGTCAAGTTTTTAGTTTCATTCCATGTCAATATCCCTCCACCCTGTTATGTCGAAACTGTTCGAAAAGCTGCTTCTTAAACGACTTAAGCCACTAATAGAAGATAGAAATTTGAGCCCAAATCACCAATTCGGGTTCAGACAACGGCACTCTACAATAGATCAAGTCCATCGAATCACTAACATAATTGAGAGGGCCCTAGAAGGTAAAAAAATATGTGCCAGTATCTTCTTGGATGTGGCTCAAGCCTTTGAGAAGGTTTGGCACGAGGTACTAGGGTACAAACTGCACAGGGATCTCAAGACAGTACTACTTACTACTGAAGTCCTACCTTGAAAATAGACATTTCAGGGTGAAGCAAGATGACCAATACTCCGGCTTGAAGCCCATAAAAGCAGGGGTCCCGCAGGGGAGTGTCTTAGGGCCAGTACTCTACCTCCTGTACACACGGGACTTACCCCAACAAGAAGGCACAACTGGTGCCACCTTTGCAGATGATACGGCTATCCTCTCTGTTGGAGATGATATAGAAGCTGCAACACGCAAACTACAGACGTCTACTACTGAGGTTTCTAAGTGGACCAAGATGTGGAGAATGAAGCTGAACGAATCAAAATCGGCCCACATCAACTTCACTAACCGAAAAGTCCCAATCTTGGATGTTGAGATCAATTCGAATAAAATACCGCATACTGAAGCAGTTAAATACTTGGGTTTGACACTTGACTCCAAATTAAACTGGAATAAACACATAGAAAAGAAGAAAGAAGAACTTAAAATCAAGTGCAGAAGGATGTACTGGAAAATGGGAAGGATCCCATTTTCCCATCTCTCTCTTCACAACAAACTGCTTATATATAGCAGATCCTTCGCCCTATTTGGACCTATGGGATACAGATCTGGGGCTGTGCCAAGAAATCAAATATTAAGAAAATCCAAACCTTTCAGAATAAAATACTGAGAAGTATAGTTGGAGCTCCTTGGTATATGCGAAACGATGATATTCATCGAGATTTGAGGATGGAGACAGTCTATGAAATTATTGCAAAATACGCAAGGAAGCATGAACATCGCCTCCACAAACACGAGAACCCGGAGATGCTCTACGTTTTGGACAACGAAGGTGAAATCCGGCGTCTCAAGTTAAACAAACCACTGGATTTAGTTGTACTGCGTGAATAGAAGTGCAATCGAACTCAGTGCTAATTAATTGAGCTATATAATAAAGGGCTAGGTTTTGCTGTAAACCTACCGTCTTGGAGTGTACCTTTATTGATATGTAAAATTGCTAGATGAAATGTGTTTGATTTTTCAGTTGCAATTAATAAATCACGAAAAAAAAAAATTCTATGTCAAGTTTTAAAACTTATTCATCCAAAGAAACAAGATTATCAGGCAAAACATCTAGCTGTCAAAACTATACAATTACTCGCATTACAAGCTCTTTGACATGGATTCATGGAGATCATACGTCAGTAAAGCAGAATATGGTGTTCCAAATGATCTAGACTCCAATGGATATTCACATTTTGCTTTGCCCACAATAGTGTGATGATAAGGTAACATAACTAGAGAGTCCGGATTTTCGCTGGAAACATTTGTAAATACATCATTATTTGAAATAACATTAAAAAATGTCATTAACGACAGAAATATTGTGGGTACATCGAAAGTTGAATAAATGTTGGGAAAGCTGTTCGAAACCACGTTTTTTATATTTGAACCAGTAATCGGCCACCCACCTAGTATTTGGCAAATTATCATCTCATAAATATTTCCGCTTACCATCCAGGTGGTGTTAACACATCGAAAAACTCGACGAGCGAAAGCATTAATCAGAGATCCAAAATCGCTCTTTACATCTCGATGTTGAATTCATCTGCCCCTTGATCCCGGAAAATTTGCGGAGGTCCTCTAAAAAAAAGTTGGACGAATTCGCAAAACGTTGTCAGAGTCTTCGGCTTCCTAGTAACCGACAATTATGATAGTTCTGGAGCTATTATAGCTCGAGACGAACGCACCCCCTGAACAGAAAAAACTCCAGGAGTCCGCCTTAGGCTCATCACTTAAGTGCTAATTGTGGGTTCTAGCCGATGATAGTTTGTCACTGCTGGCACAGCTCTAGGCGCTTTTTCTGGATCATGTTTGATGAGAAATGATTTACGGCTAGACATCCCTCCAAGGACGTCTCGCTCATCTAAAGAAACACATCTCCGATCATCGTTTAGTATGAGTTCTTTCGATTTGTAGGTTTGGTTCTGATATTTTTTTAAAAACTCCAGAAGCTGCGTCGAAAAATGGTTTCGCTAAGCGGAGTCATTTTTCTTTTCAGTTTGTTGATCGCCAGATGTGAAGTTTCGACAATGACAGTCGAAAGGACGATGACCGCCACAAACATTTGGACTTTATTGAATTGAATGTTCATGGGTTACTGCTTTCAACATTGAATCTTGTTACCTAAACAACAGAAACAAATATCAATCCACCCACATTAACCCCTTGTTTAAACTGAAATACGCTGCTAATTATTATAGGTTTATAATTCAATGATTCATCATTTGAATTTCTCTAAGCTTTGGAGTGTGCGTGTTTCACAGGTGATAGAGCGATTATTGAATTTCAGGATATACGCATAGAGCACTTAAATCGGTTCTCAACCAAAATACCTATTTGGATTGATCCGTTGATCATATTTGTGTGCCTCCTGAAATTCAATAATCGCTCACCTGTGAAACACTCACACTCCAAAGCTTAGTAGAAATTCAAATCATGAACGCAATCCAATTGAATAATAAACCCCAGTGAAAGGATTTGCAGCGTTTTTTATGGTTATTAGAATACTTCAACCCGTGTATCGGCTAAAAACCCTTTTAGGAGTTCAATCCAGTATCCACGTTCACTACATAACTAGGTTACTGCAGTCAAAACAAAAACAATAATAAACCAAAATAACGCGAATGTTGTCACCATAAATCGGGCCATACATCGGAAATGGTTTGAGCTACGGACCTGGGGAGGGGCTCATTCGATTCCTCATGGAAAGTTCTCCAATAAAAGCCCAAATTTAGGCCGCCTTGACTTTTTTTGAGGTTTTAGGGATTTTACAAAACGTTGACAACCCTTAAAGGGCACTTTAAATTAAGTGAGAGTGCTGGCTAAAGAATTGGGGCGTCGCCGGACCAACATGGATTTTTCCTAAACATTTCAGACTTTTTGCTCCAGCCGTTTGGGAGAAATCGTGCGTATGGCGTACGGCGGACGGACGGAAAAATTTGTATTGCAGATTTGGATTCTACACCCTTTGAAACGTAAACCATGAAATTTTCAGGGGTCGGGTTAGAATTTTTTTTTTAAGAGCGATTACAGTGGTTTATTATTGAATAATTACCAAAAGTTCATGGAAACTCCCTCCTGAAATTTTTTAACTGTTACGATAACTTAATTTTCTTTGAAGAGTCAGCAAGAAAGAAAAGTTGCAAAATTACTATATTCAGGTTTATTATTTCTTTATCAGAATAACCCTTCTACGTAAATAACTGATCTATGTTAGAAGTAGTCTATAGTAAACTACATAAAGTGATTGATGGTTTTTTTGGATTTGATAAATTAGAGAATTTTACTCTTCCTATAAGTGGTTTGAACGTGGAAATCATTGTAGAAACAAAAAGAACGTTAAGAAACAAGAAATATTTCATATGAACGAGAGAACTAGAAAATTTATGTTGTTGCATAATGAGAGAACAACAGTTGTCCGTGGTGAAGTTCCATCTGCAATTTTGTGGTTTGATGATCATGTCTCCCCCACTTATTTGTAGTTCACAAGAACTTAGAAAGAACATCTTCGGAGACAAGAAGCACTTAACTACAGCACGTATTTTTGCCAGGTGGTCGTTTGGCTATGTTCGAACGGCGTGATTTGTCTGGGAGTATGGATCAGAACCATGATTCAGATTTGTCAGTTGGATGAGAAGAAACTACTTTTAGAGACCGTACCTCGTTCTAGGCAGATGAAAATCACATTGCAGCGGTTGATATTCTTATTGCTATTGTTAACCCTCCCTGCGTCTGCTAGATCTCTCCAAACTGCTGTACGTCATGACGTTTGAAACTTGATTGGTTACCCAACAAATACAGGGTTTTCGCTTTTGATGCACCACAAGACGGGAAACATTTAAGAAGCACTTGGTAGGCTGATGAATGAGGGCTGAGATTTGTTAAAGTTCTTATAAATTTGGGTGCAATGACATTTCCTGCTGTTACAAAATATGAAACAGATATTATTTGGTTTCATACATGGGATATCAATGAGATTAAGTTAATCCCGGTGCTTTGTAAAGTTGAAAGTAAATTTTTCAAAACTCACTTTTAATATTGGTGCTGCATTCTTCGTGAGTAGGTGGTCCAACCACCGCCGAACGAAATCGCCATTTCGGATATTTCTGGAAAGGAAAATCGTTGCTCAGTCTACGAAATTGGAGGGTTTCGTGATACTTCCGTTTATACATTATAGCAGAGCTCGGATTTTTTTTTCCTCCTCTCTCGAAACCTCTTAAAATCGCTTTGCAGAAGTCGCCATTAAAAATAGCGGGGAAAGTGTCGGGTGGGCCGCCGCGTGACGTGAGAGCAGAGGCAAGCGTTTATCAAACAAATTACACCGGGCTGCCTGCTAGGGGAGGAGGGATGGGCGGGTTTTGATTATCATTATTACGCCATTAAACGTTTATATGGTAAGATGATTCTCGAAGTAAGGGACTTGATACCTGCGGACAGCTCCGTACGAAATCGCCCTGGACTGCTCCGGGTCGTGTGCCTCACCACGCGTGGCGGATTGAGAAAGACGGGAATAACAATCGGTCCACCAAGTGTTCGGTTAATTTTTATTTCATGCGATTTACCGTAAAAAACGCCACGACGCTTTTCAGGTTGACGAACTTCTTTTACAATGCTTTCCAATCACGACGATTTACAGTGAGAGTAAAACTTCCTCATTTTTCAACCCAAGAAATGTATCACTACTCGTTGAAAATGCCTCCATTTTTTCAATAATCATTCAGTGGTTGCATGTAATAGTATGGGAAATTAGTGGCGGTTCCTGCCCTGAAACCCCGGGGGTGCACCAATACAACCCGCGGATGCGAAGTGAACAAATTTCTACCATTATTCCGCAAAAATTATCGAATCAAGAAACGGATAGTGTCACGTTAATCAGCGTTAAAAAAACAATGAAAATTCATGTGCCACACTTTGTAGTTCACCATCATCCACTATTTGACAATTTTGGGGTTGCGCAACTTTGCGTGCTCGCTGAACCGGTTGCGCGCAATAAAAAAATGGTTGAGAGATCAAATGTTCATACAATTTTGGGTAGAATCCGAATCCGCTATGAAAAATTCGGGTTCCCATTTAAAATCAGAAAGTTAGTGCCACTTGCGCATGGTTGCGCAGTTGCACTGGGTGTGCGAATATAATATTTGAAATCTTTGCAAAAAAAACATGATGTTAAAAAAAAATGTTTTTTGTTTACTCCGATTTGGAAGATTTTAGGAAGGTAGGAAGGGGGGGGGGAGGTTACAATTCGTGGGACACCCTGCATTTATTAACTCATTTTCAATCTATATGAATTTCGGCAAAGTTACAAATTTCGTATCTTGATACAGTTATGAAAAAATGAACCAAATGATTCCCTTTTACAAACCTGAATTCACATACCAGTGTAGAACCCGGAGATGCTCAACGTTTTGGGCAACGAAATAGGCGAGATGAAAAACAGACGATTTCAAGATTTTGACAAAACTGCCATTTCGTGCAGCAATCGCACATCTTCAACGCAATTTAAAAAATGTTTTCTGACATCAAATAGATAGAAAATTCAACGCTCTTTCCAACGGTGTGATCAAATTTGTGCTATCTACACGATCGAGAGAGTTATGACAGTTTTGATGACATAAGATTGAAAACACGAAAAAATCTTAAATCGCAAATAAGCCCCTGGCAAAAAAACGCTGCAAATTCTTTAACTTGGGTTTATTATTCAATTGGCTTGCGTTCATGATTTGAATTTCTACTAAGCTTTTGAGTGTGCGTCTTTCACAGGATGGAGCGATTATTGAATTTCAGGGGATATGAATGGAGCACGTAAATATGTTTTGGTTGAGAACCGATTTACGTGGTCTATGCGTGTCTCCTGAAATTCAATAATCGCTCTATCACCTGTAAAACACGCACACTCCGAAGCTTAGTGAGATTCAAATCATGAACGCAAGCCAATTGAATAATAAACCCCAGTGAAAGAATACTTATTTACCCCAGTAATAATATTGAATAATATTTACCTATACGAGTATTACGAGTATCGTATATTATCAGCGTTTCATGCACATCAGAATGCTTAAACCCGTGTATCGGCTACTAACTACACTACAAGTATTCACATCGGCTATCACTCCAGTATCCACATTCACAACAACTCGACGCTTTCGGCCGGACATCACTAGGTTACAAACAAACAATAATAAACCAAAAAACGCAAATTTTGACACCATAAATCGGGCCATAGATCGGGAATGGTTTTACCTAGGGACCTGGGGAGGGTCTCATTCGATTCCTCATGGTATGTTCTTAAAAATAAGTACACATTTAGGCCGCTTCGACTTGTTTTGAGGTTTTTAGGGATTTTACTAAACTTTGACAGCCCTTAATGGGCACTTTAAATTATGTGAGAGAGCTGGCTCGAGAATTGGGGCGTCGTCGGACCGACATGGATTTTTCCTGAAAATTTCAGATCTTTTGCTCCAGCCGTTTGGGAGACATCGTGCGTACGGCGTACGGCGGACGGACGGAAAATTTTTTATTGCAGATGCGGATTCTACACCCTTTGAAACGTAAACCATGAAATTTTCAGGGGGGTTGGAATTTTGTTTTCCAGAGCGATTACAATGGTTTATTATTGAATAATAAACCAAAATCGCTACGAGGCATTTTTGTTCAGAAATGAGTTGTAGAACACGTAGGAGTCGGATTGTGCATAACTCCTGGGACACCCTGTAGAGGAGTGTGTTCCAGTTAACAGTGCGATATTCTGAAGGGTTGGTTTGCTGAAATCTCACCCTGTATATCGTGTCCATTAGTGAGATAAAATATTGCTAGATGATGTATCCTACAATCAGTTGCAATTAATAAAATAGTGGAAGAAAAAACATACGTGAAAT
This sequence comes from Creontiades dilutus, assembly GCA_031894815.1. Taxonomy (NCBI): domain Eukaryota; kingdom Metazoa; phylum Arthropoda; class Insecta; order Hemiptera; family Miridae; genus Creontiades; species Creontiades dilutus. The sequence goes on from JAVIWC010009706.1 coordinate 14,465, forward strand.
CAATTTTTTTTTTTTTTCCAAAAGGATTTTGAAAATGATCATTTTTAGAGCTTAGGTATTTTTGCGAAGCGTACTAGACAATATTTTTTACTTCCTTTATTTCTTTAGAACATTGGGGGAGTGAAAAAAAAGGTTTACAACCTGAAAGTAAACTCAACTAACAAGATTTTTTTTTCTAGTGGCCCACAGAACTTCAC
>JAVIWC010009709.1:0-14426 GCA_031894815.1 Creontiades dilutus
TTACACTCATAACTACGAGAGTTCTATACCAATCTCGATGAAACTTCTAAGGTTTGTTCAGTTTGATGTGTAGATGAGCCCCTATGAGGTTCATGATTCCCGGATCAATAGTAGCCTCTGCGCATGCGCAAATGTGAAATCCTTCTTACACTTATAACTCCAGAAGTTCTGGACGAATCTCGATGAAACTTCTAAGGTTTGTTCAGTTTGATGTGTAGATGAGCCCCTATGAGGTTCATGATTCCCGGATCAATAGTAGCCTCTGCGCATGCGCAAACGTGAAATCCTTCTTACACTTATAACTCCGCGATTTCTCGACCAATCTCGATGAAACATTCAAGGTTTGTTCAGTTCGATGTGTGGTTGAGTTCCTACGTGTTTCAAGATTCCCTGATCAATAGTAGCCTCTGCGCATGCGCAAACGTGAAATCCTTCTTACACTTATAACTCCAGGAAGTTCTCACTTATAACTCCAGGAGTTCTCATACCAATCTCGATGAAACTTCTAAGGTTTGTTCAGTTTGATGTGTAGATGAGAACCTATGAGTTTCATGATCATTGGATCAATAGAAGCCTCTGCGCATGCGCAAACGTGAAATCCTTGTTACACTTATAACTCCGGGAGTTTTGGACCAATCTCAATGAAACTTCCAAGATTTGTTCAGTTTGATGTGTAGATGAGTTCCTACGAGTTTCAAGATTCCCTGATCAATAGTAGCCTCTCCGCATGCGCAAACGTGAAATCCTTTTGACACTTATAACTCCAGAAGTTCTGGACCAATCTCGATGAAACTTCTAAGGTTTGTTCAGTTTGATGTGTAGATGAGCCCCTATGAGGTTCATGATTCCCTGATCAATAGTAGCCTCTGCGCATTCGCAAACGTGAAATCCTTCTTACACTTAAAACTCCAGGAGTTCTCAACCAATCTCGATGAAACTTCTAAGGTTAGTTCAGTTTGATGTGTAGATGAGAACCTATGAGTTTCATGATCATTGGATCAATAGAAGCCTCTGAGCATGCGCAAACGTGAAATCCTTGTTACACTTACAACTACGAGAGTTCTATACCAATCTCGATGAAACATTCAAGGTTTGTTCAGTTCGATGTGTAGATTAGTTCCTACAAGTTTCATGATTCCCGGATCAATAATAGCCTCTGCGCATGCGCAAACGTGAAATCCTTGTTACACTTATAACTCCGAGAGTTCTGGACCAATCTCGATGAAACTTCAAGGTTTGTTCAGTTCGATGTGTAGATGAGTTCCTACGAGTTTCATGATTCCCGGATCAATAGTAGCCTCTGCGCATGCGCAAACGTGAAATCCTTTTTACACTTATAACTCCAGCAGTTCAACCAATCTCGATGAAACTTCTAAGGTTTGTTCAGTTTGATGTGTAGATGAGAACCTATGAGTTTCATGATCATTGGATCAATAGAAGCCTCTGCCCGTGCGCAAACGTGAAATCCTTCTTACACATATAACTCCGGAAGTTCTTGACCAATCTCGATGAAACTTCTAAGATTTGTTCAGTTTGATGTGTAGATGAGTTCCTACCAGTTTCAAGATTCCCTGATCAATAGTAGCCTCTGCGCATGCGCAAACGTGAAATCCTTGTTACACATATAACTCCGGGAGTTCTGGACCAATCTCAATGAAACATTCAAGGTTTGTTCAGTTCGATCTGTAGATGAGTTCCTACGAGTTTCATGATTCCCGGATCAATAGTAGTCTCTGCGCATGCGCAAACGTGAAAACCTAGTTACACTCATAACTACGAGAGTTCTATACCAATCTCGATGAAACTTCTAAGGTTTGTTCAGTTTGATGTGTAGATGAGAACCTATGAGTTTCATGATCATTGGATCAATAGTAGCCTCTGCGCATGCGCAAACGTGAAATCCTTCTTACACTTATAACTCCAGAAGTTCTGGACCAATCTCGATGAAACTTCTAAGGTTTGTTCAGTTTGATGTGTAGATGAGTTCCTATGAGTTTCAAGATTGGATCAATAGTAGCCTCTGCGCATGCGCAAACGTGAAATCCTTCTTACACTTATAACTCCAGAAGTTCTGGACCAATCTCGATGAAACTTCTAAGGTTTGTTCAGTTTGATGTGTAGATGAGTTCCTATGAGTTTCATGATTCATTGGATCAATAGTAGCCTCTGCGCATGCGCAAACGTGAAATCCTTCTTACACTTATAACTCCAGAGTTCTGGACCAATCTCGATGAAACTTCAAGGTTTGTTCAGTTTGATGTGTAGATGAGTTCCTATGAGTTTCATGATTCCCGGATCAATAGTAGCCTCTGCGCATGCGCAAACGTGAAATCCTTGTTACACTTATAACTCCGAGAGTTCTGGACCAATCTCGATGAAACTTCTAAGGTTTGTTCAGTTCGATGTGTAGATGAGTTCCTACGAGTTTCATGATTCCCGGATCAATAGTAGCCTCTGCGCATGCGCAAACGTGAAATCCTTGTTACACTTATAACTCCAGAGTTCTGGACCAATCTCGATGAAACTTCTAAGGTTTGTTCAGTTTGATGTGTAGATGAGTTCCTATGAGTTTCATGATTCCCTGGATCAATAGTAGCCTCTGCGCATGCGCAAACGTGAAATCCTTGTTACACTTATAACTCCAGAGAGTTCTGGACCAATCTCGATGAAACTTCTAAGGTTTGTTCAGTTTGATGTGTAGATGAGAACCCTATGAGTTTCATGATCATTGGATCAATAGTAGCCTCTGCGCATGCGCAAACGTGAAATCCTTCTTACACTTATAACTCCGAGAGTTCTGGACCAATCTCGATGAAACATTCTAAGGTTTGTTCAGTTCGATGTGTAGATCAGTTCCTACTAGTTTCATGATTCCCGGATCAATAGTAGCCTCTGCGCATGCGCAAACGTGAAATCCTTTTACACTTATAACTCCAGAAGTTCTGGACCAATCTCGATGAAACTTCTAAGGTTTGTTCAGTTTGATCTGTAGATGAGTTCCTACGAGTTTCATGATTCCCTGATGAATAGTAGCCTCTGCGCATGCGCAAACGTGAAATCCTTCTTACACTTATAACTCCAGAAGTTCTGGACCAATCTCGATGAAACTTCTAAGGTTAGTTCAGTTTGATGTGTAGATGAGAACCTATGAGTTTCATGATCATTGGATCAATAGAAGCCTCTGAGCATGCGCAAACGTGAAATCCTTGTAACACTTATAACTACGAGAGTTCTATACCAATCTCGATGAAACATTCAAGGTTTGTTCAGTTCGATGTGTAGATAAGTTCCTACAAGTTTCATGATTCCCGGATCAATAGTAGCCTCTGCGCATGCGCAAACGTGAAATCCTTGTTACACTTATAACTCCGGGAGTTCTGGACCAATCTCAATGAAACTTCCAAGGTTTGTTCAGATCGATGTGTAGATGAGTTCCTACGAGTTTCAAGATTCCCTGATCAATAGTAGCCTCTGCGCATGCGCAAACTAGAAATCCCTTTTACACTTATAACTCCAGAAGTTCTGGACCAATATCGATGAAACTTCTAAGGTTTGTTCAGTTTGATGTGTAGATGAGAACCTATGAGTTTCATGATCATTGGATCAATAGAAGCCTCTGCGCATGCGCAAACGTGAAATCCTTGTTACACTTATAACTACGAGAGTTCTATACCAATCTCGATGAAACATTCAAGGTTTGTTCAGTTCGATGTGTAGATAAGTTCCTACAAGTTTCATGATTCCCGGATCAATAGTAGCCTCTGCGCATGCGCAAACGTGAAATCCTTCTTACACTTATAACTCCAGCAGCTCTCAACCAATCTCGATGAAACTTCTAAGGTTTGTTCAGTTTGATGTGTAGATGAGAACCTATGAGTTTCATGATCATTGGATCAATAGAAGCCTCTGCCCGTGCGCAAACGTGAAATCCTTCTTACACATATAACTCCGGAAGTTCTTGACCAATCTCGATGAAACTTCTAAGGTTTGTTCAGTTTGATGTGTAGATGAGTTCCTACGAGTTTCAAGATTCCCGGATCAATAGTAGCCTCTGCGCATGCGCAAACGTGAAATCCTTCTTTCACTAATAACTCCAGAAGTTCTGGACCAATCTCGATGAAACTTCTAAGGTTTGTTCAGTTTGATGTATAGATGAGTACCTATTAGTTTCATGATCATTGGATCAATAGTAGCCTCTGCGCATGCGCAAACGTGAAGTCCTTCTTACACTTATAACTCCGAGAGTTCTGGACCAATCTCGATGAAACTTCTAAGGTTTGTTCAGTTTGATGTGTAGATGAGTTCCTATGAGTTTCATGATTCCCTGGATCAATAGTAGCCTCTGCGCATGCGCAAACGTGAAATCCTTCTTACACTTATAACTCCGGGAGTTCTGGACCAATCTCGATGAAACTTCTAAGGTTTGTTCAGTTTGATGTGTAGATGAGTTCCTACGAGTTTCAAGATTCCCTGATCAATAGTAGCCTCTGCGCATGCGCAAACGTGAAATCCTTTTTAAGCTCATAACTCCAGAAGTTCTGGACCAATCTCGATGAAACTTCTAAGGTTTGTTCAGTTTGATGTGTAGATGAGAACCTATGAGTTTCATGATTCATTGGATCAATAGTAGCCTCTGCGCATGCGCAAACGTGAAATCCTTGTTACACTTATAAGTCCGGGATTTCGCGACCAATCTAGATGACACATTCAAGGTTTGTTCAGTTCGATGTGTGGATGAGTTCCTACGAGTTTCAAGATTCCCTGATCAATAGTAGCCTCTGCGCATGCGCAAACGTGAAATCCTTTTTACACTTATAACTCCAGAAGTTCTGGACCAATCTCGATGAAACTTCTAAGGTTTGTTCAGTTTGATGTGTAGATGAGCCCCTATGAGGTTCATGATTCCCTGATCAATAGTAGCCTCTGCGCATGCGCAAACGTGAAATCCTTGTTACACTTATAACTCCGGGAGTTCTGGACCAATCTCAATAAAAACTTCCAAGGTTTGTTCAGTTCGATGTGTAGATGAGTTCCTACGAGTTTCATGATTCCCTGATCAATAGTAGCCTCTGCGCATGCGCAAATGTGAAATCATTCTTACACTTATAACTCCAGAAGTTCTGGACCAATATCGATGAAACTTCTAAGGTTTGTTCAGTTTGATGTGTAGATGAGAACCTATGAGTTTCATGATCATTGGATCATTGCGCATGCGCAAACGTGAAATCCTTGTTACACTTATAACTACGAGAGTTCTATACCAATCTCGATGAAACATTCAAGGTTTGTTCAGTTCGATGTGTAGATAAGTTCCTACAAGTTTCATGATTCCTGGATCAATAGTAGCCTCTGCGCATGCGCAAACGTGAAATCCTTGTTACACTTATAACTCCGAGAGTTCTGGACCAATCTCAATGAAACTTCCAAGGTTTGTTCAGATCGATGTGTAGATGAGTTCCTACGAGTTTCAAGATTCCCTGATCAATAGTAGCCTCTGCGCATGCGCAAACTAGAAATCCCTTTTACACTTATAACTCCAGAAGTTCTGGACCAATATCGATGAAACTTCTAAGGTTTGTTCAGTTTGATGTGTAGATGAGAACCTATGAGTTTCATGATCATTGGATCAATAGAAGCCTCTGCGCATGCGCAAACGTGAAATCCTTGTTACACTTATAACTACGAGAGTTCTATACCAATCTCGATGAAACATTCAAGGTTTGTTCAGTTCGATGTGTAGATAAGTTCCTACAAGTTTCATGATTCCCGGATCAATAGTAGCCTCTGCGCATGCGCAAACGTGAAATCCTTCTTACACTTATAACTCCAGCAGCTCTCAACCAATCTCGATGAAACTTCTAAGGTTTGTTCAGTTTGATGTGTAGATGAGAACCTATGAGTTTCATGATCATTGGATCAATAGAAGCCTCTGCCAGTGCGCAAACGTGAAATCCTTCTTACACATATAACTCCGGAAGTTCTTGACCAATCTCGATGAAACTTCTAAGATTTGTTCAGTTTGATGTGTAGATGAGTTCCTACCAGTTTCAAGATTCCCGGATCAATAGTAGCCTCTGCGCATGCGCAAACGTGAAATCCTTAGTTACACTTATAACTCCGAGAGTTCTGGACCAATCTCGATGAAACTTCTAAGGTTTGTTCAGTTTGATGTGTAGATGAGAACCTATGAGTTTCATGATCATTGGATCAATAGAAGCCTCTGCCATGCGCAAACGTGAAATCCTTCTTACACATATAACTCCGGAAGTTCTTGACCAATCTCGATGAAACTTCTAAGGTTTGTTCAGTTTGATGTGTAGATGAGTTCCTAACAGTTTCAAGATTCCCTGATCAATAGTAGCCTCTGCGCATGCGCAAATGTGAAATCCTTCTTACACTTATAACTCCAGAAGTTCTGGACCAATCTCGATGAAACTTCTAAGGTTTGTTCAGTTTGATGTGTAGATGAGCCCCTATGAGGTTCATGATTCCCGGATCAATAGTAGCCTCTGCGCATGCGCAAACGTGAAATCCTTCTTACACTTATAACTCCGGGATTTCTCGACCAATCTCGATGAAACATTCAAGGTTTGTTCAGTTCGATGTGTGGATGAGTTCCTACGAGTTTCAAGATTCCCTGATCAATAGTAGCCTCTGCGCATGCGCAAACGTGAAATCCTTGTTACACTTATAACTACGAGAGTTCTATACCAATCTCGATGAAACATTCAAGGTTTGTTCAGTTCGATGTGTAGATGAGTTCCTACAAGTTTCATGATTCCCGGATCAATAGTAGCCTCTGCGCATGCGCAAACGTGAAATCCTTGTTACACTTATAACTCCGGGAGTTCTGGACCAATCTCAATGAAACTTCCAAGGTTTGTTCAGATCGATGTGTAGATGAGTTCCTACGAGTTTCAAGATTCCCTGATCAATAGTAGCCTCTGCGCATGCGCAAACTAGAAATCCCTTTTACACTTATAACTCCAGAAGTTCTGGACCAATATCGATGAAACTTCTAAGGTTAGTTCAGTTTGATGTGTAGATGAGAACCTATGAGTTTCATGATCATTGGATCAATAGAAGCCTCTGCGCATGCGCAAACGTGAAATCCTTGTAACACTTATAACTACGAGAGTTCTATACCAATCTCGATGAAACTTCTAAGGTTTGTTCAGTTTGCTGTGTAGATGAGAACCTATGAGTTTCATGATCATTGGATCAATAGTAGCCTCTGCGCATGCGCAAACGTGAAATCCTTCTTACACTTATAACTCCGGAAGTTCTTGACCAATCTCGATGAAACTTCTAAGATTTGTTCAGTTTGATGTGTAGATGAGTTCCTACAAGTTTCAAGATTCCCTGATCAATAGTAGCCTCTGCGCATGCGCAAAGGTGAAATCCTTCTTACACTTATAACTCCAGAAGTTCTGGACCAATCTCGATGAAACTTCTAAGGTTTGTTCAGTTTGATGTGTAGATGACCCCCTATGAGGTTCATGATTCCCTGATCAATAGTAGCCTCTGCGCATTCCCAAACTAGAAATCCTTCTTACACTTATAACTCCAGAAGTTCTGGACCAATATCGATGAAACTTCTAAGGTTAGTTCAGTTTGATGTGTAGATGAGAACCTATGAGTTTCATGATCATTGGATCAATAGAAGCCTCTGAGCATGCGCAAACGTGAAATCCTTGTAACACTTATAACTACGAGAGTTCTATACCAATCTCGATGAAACATTCAAGGTTTGTTCAGTTCGATGTGTAGATAAGTTCCTACAAGTTTCATGATTCCTGGATCAATAGTAGCCTCTGCGCATGCGCAAACGTGAAATCCTTGTTACACTTATAACTCCGGGAGTTCTGGACCAATCTCAATGAAACTTCCAAGGTTTGTTCAGATCGATGTGTAGATGAGTTCCTACGAGTTTCAAGATTCCCTGATCAATAGTAGCCTCTGCGCATGCGCAAACTAGAAATCCCTTTTACACTTATAACTCCAGAAGTTCTGGACCAATATCGATGAAACTTCTAAGGTTTGTTCAGTTTGATGTGTAGATGAGAACCTATGAGTTTCATGATCATTGGATCAATAGAAGCCTCTGCGCATGCGCAAACGTGAAATCCTTGTTACACTTATAACTACGAGAGTTCTATACCAATCTCGATGAAACATTCAAGGTTTGTTCAGTTCGATGTGTAGATAAGTTCCTACAAGTTTCATGATTCCCGGATCAATAGTAGCCTCTGCGCATGCGCAAACGTGAAATCCTTCTTACACTTATAACTCCAGCAGCTCTCAACCAATCTCGATGAAACTTCTAAGGTTTGTTCAGTTTGATGTGTAATTAAGAACCTATGAGTTTCATGATCATTGGATCAATAGTAGCCTCTGGTCATGCGCAAACGTGAAATCCTTCTTACACTTATAACTCCGAATGACCAATCTCGATGAAACTTCTAAGGTTTGTTCAGTTTGATGTGTAGATTAGCCCCTATGCGGTTCATGATTCCCTGATCAATACCTCTGCGCATGCGCAAACGTGAAATCCTTCTTACACTTATAACTCCAGAAGTTCTGGACCAATCTCGATGAAACTTCTAAGGTTTGTTCAGTTTGATGTGTAGATGAGAACCTATGAGTTTCATGATTCATTGGATCAATAGTAGCCTCTGCGCATGCGCAAACGTGAAATCCTTGTTACACTTATAACTCCGAGAGTTCTGGACCAATCTCGATGAAACATTCAAGGTTTGTTCAGTTCGATGTGTAGATGAGTTCCTACAAGTTTCATGATTCCCGGATCAATAGTAGCCTCTGCGCATGCGCAAACGTGAAATCCTTGTTACACTTATAACTCCGGGAGTTCTGGACCAATCTCAATGAAACTTCCAAGGTTTGTTCAGATCGATGTGTAGATGAGTTCCTACGAGTTTCAAGATTCCCTGATCAATAGTAGCCTCTGCGCATGCGCAAACTAGAAATCCCTTTTACACTTATAACTCCAGAAGTTCTGGACCAATATCGATGAAACTTCTAAGGTTTGTTCAGTTTGATGTGTAGATGAGAACCTATGAGTTTCATGATCATTGGATCAATAGAAGCCTCTGCGCATGCGCAAACGTGAAATCCTTGTTACACTTATAACTACGAGAGTTCTATACCAATCTCGATGAAACATTCAAGGTTTGTTCAGTTCGATCTGTAGATGAGTTCCTACGAGTTTCATGATTCCCGGATCAATAGTAGCCTCTGCGCATGCGCAAACGTGAAATCCTTTTTACACTTATAACTCCAGAAGTTCTGGACCAATCTCGATGAAACTTCTAAGGTTTGTTCAGTTTGATGTGTAGATGAGCCCCTATGAGGTTCATGATTCCCTGATCAATAGTAGCCTCTGAGCATGCGCAAACGTGAAATCCTTGTAACACTTATAACTACGAGAGTTCTATACCAATCTCGATGAAACATTCAAGGTTCGTCTGAATCAGTTCTGGATGGGATCGCGTTGCTTATAGGGAACAGATGGGGTTAGGAACAGTTCGGCTTCTCACCAAAATTTTTGAAGTTATTCGTATCTAGAGAAATAATGGTGCGGAATAAGAAATCAACATGATGATAAAGGGAAATATTAGGTAATCCTCAACCATATTACCTGAACTACGGGTTAAAAAAACATAAACCAGGTTGACCAGATTTTGAACACTTAACGAACAAGAAACACCTTATTGGTAGCGGGGTTGTTTACGAAACGTTTTGAGCTGTTAGTCGAACACTCTTGATAGATAGTGTGCAGAAAATTGATGAAGGTACTACAACCAAAATACCGCTCTATAGATTAGTGTTAGGTAAATTTGGTTTTTAAATTGGACCCTGCAGCAAGGAAATGAATTAAACAACATCGCCCTTAAATATCCAATAAAATAACAGAAAATCAAAACCATTGACGGTATTAAACTTTCATAATTAAATTTCTTTTCTTTTTTGGGTTATTAAATTTGTTTGAGTCCACATGGAATCGAACACCAGTCTTCCCATGTGAAGGTTTCGGCTTGTAACCCTACTACAGCCCTTTTATTCTCAGGATCAAAATGTTTCTTATAATATTGCCAACAGCATAATTTATGGGGTAGCTATGGGGTGCATTGTCTCAATAGGTTCATTTAAATAGTTACCGCTATAATAAGCTTTAAAAAAAATTTCGCGTTTCATTCTAAAATTTTTTGAATGATTGTGTTTTCAAAAATATTTTTGTTACCACTTGGATTGATTGACAATGATATTGAGATTGCAGTCACATCTCACTTTGGCGAGTAATTTTGGTTAATTATTCAACAATTAACCATTGTAATCGCTCTTGAAAAAAAAAAAAATTTAACCCCCCTGAAAATTTCATGGTTTACGTTTCAAAGGGTGTAGAATCCAAATCTGCAATAAACATATTTCCATTCGTAAGCCGTACGCACCATTTCCCCAAACGGCTGGAGCAAAAAATTTGAAATTTTCAGGAAAAATCCATTTTGGTCCGACGACGCCCCAATTCTTTAGCCAGCACTCTCACTTAATTTTAAGTGCCCTTTGAGGGTTGTCAAAGTTTTGTAAAATCCCTAAAAACCTCAACAAAAAAAATCGAAGCGGCCTACATTTGGACTCTTTTTGAAGAATTTTCCACGAGGAATCGAATGAGCTTCTCCCAAGGACTGTAGCTCAAACCATTCCCGATGTATGGCCCGATTTATGCCGCCAACATTAGCGTTTTTTTTTTATTATGGTTGTTGTTTTGGTCGCAGTAACCTAGTGATGTAGTGAATGTAGATTACCCGCAACAAACCATATTTTAAGTAATTACTGGGTTCGTTATTCACGTTCTATCTAGTGATGTAATATATTTTTTAATCGTCAAGTTAAACACTGTTTCCATAAACTTTACCCCCCCCCCCCAAATTTTTTGGAACCCCCCCAAGAATTCCAATGACTCAGTCTACGTCATAGCCCCCTTCCCCCCTGTGGGCACCCCTGCCTCTGCTACCATGCTACAAACGCTTCTCTACTGGAATCAACATAAGTTGGTTCTTTCATTCATCCGCCCTTTAGCGACGACTATCTCATCATCATTATAACGTATGTATAATGATTTATTTGATCATTCATTTTCCTCTTTTTCTATTCACATGGAAATATTTGGTGAAATTTATTGTTGAGTGTCACATTTTCATCTTCCATTCAAGATATGAAAATATCTTGTGAGTTGGCATTCGCGTTCAATCACAATGCGAGGTCAATCACCCGAAGAAGAAAGTAAATTTATATCGGCAAGAAAAGTCAGATTACGTGAACCGTGGGCATCGACCAATCCCCCGTACTTAGCCCACACCGCCTGAAGACTGAGTCATGTCTTCTACGTTCTACTTTCTAGAGTTCCATTACATCTTCGTGATTTGCCTGATAATGCGAATTGCTCATCTCTTGAATAAAATGAGCGAGTGGGCGAGTTGAGCGAGGCGGTCTGAAAAGGTTACAACCGTTCGCTCGCATTAAATTTTCAATCGTTCAAGGGGGAGTCGGACATGACGGATATGAGTGGACGGATGAACAGTCAGTTTGAGAAGTGTTCAACGTAATGAATTAGTAGTGTTCGTTTCTTAAAGTACCTATCGAAAGATGACGTCAATTCCACGAAATAACGTCTGATGAAATTATATATTTTCCTTGAACAAGGTTTACACAAGCCTGGTACATACTGCCATAACTTGCACCACCGGTCTCCTCTCCAGTGATCATTAAATCGTAAAGTGGCCATATCCCTTTAGTCCGACTCCTCTCACCAATTAGTGGGATGTAATTATTCCTAGGACATGACTCCTCTAAAACCCGTGAACGGTTCCGTGTAACAGTTTTTCAGCTGTGGTGAATAATCAGTAAAAGTACTCGTTGTGTTCGAAAACTTTATTTCGACATTCAATTGCGTTATGGTCGAAGAACGCTCTGCATTCATGCTTAATGTATCGCCATTGAGTTTCACCACTACTCGAATCGTGATATTTATTATACTTAAAATTAATTCTTTCGAGCATTACATTGTAGCGTTGGGTTATTATTGTGGAGAGCGCCTTATTATGAACAGCTTTTAAGAGATGTCATCTAGAAACCCTCGAGCGAAGACGGAGCTCCGCGGACCTCGTGTTCCTGTACAAAATCCTAAATAATATCCTGTGCTGTCCCCCACTGCTCTCGAGGGCCCATCTGGCCGCCTCCCGTTCGAACACTCGATCTTCACAACTATTTTTCGTCCCGTTTTCAGCCACTATGACCGTCATCGTCCCTTTCACTGAGTACCCCGCAGTGCAAATTTATTTCTGGCCATGAACATGGCAATGAACTGGCCATCGACTTTTTGTCCACCACCTAATCAACTCTGAAGTCCCTCATTTCGTCTTCCCCCATATCTTTCAATTAATTCTATTTCACCCCCACCCCACATTGATCATATTCTCAATGTACTGAATGTAAATTGGGCTTGCCCGTATAATTATAAATAAGTAAATGAACTCCATCGTTGAGTCGATACTGGCAAGTGGAACAGAACGGATAGGAGGTGGGCCTTTATTTATTCTCTAAAATCAAAATTTCCGCGTCCATTTTCCGTTGTAGACAGTACTGAACAAACTTCGTTTTCTATCTGTCTATGTGGGTGATTCCTAAAATAGGAAAAAATTTCTCAAAATTACTGGAATTTTTTATATGGATTTTAGTTGTAATCTCTAAGGCAAAATGCGCTATTGCAGCGCAGGAATCCCTTTTAAAAGCCCAAAATTTGAATTTCAAATTCCCGTCCATGACAATGTGAATTGGGGCACACGACAATGTTAATGTCCATTACATATATTTCATTTTGTTGCAGTAATATTTTTACTGCAGTAAGGATTTAGTTCTCTGATGTCTGGAACACAATATCTGCGATCTCCACCTCATTTCGATAAGTTTGAAGCTTTCTAAATAGGTTGATTTTCTAGGAAAAGGTGATGGAGGCTGATTTTCTGACACTCAATTGGCGTCACTATGGAGGCGCTAGTGAGCGATGATCAGAATCTGATTACTCCAGTCGACCCTTATAGTTTGTCAATGTAAATCTGACTGAATTACAATTTTGAATGTTACGTGAATGTTTGTGATTACGTTTATAATGGGTCAATTGTTTCTTCTCCTCCGACCCGAAAGAAAAATCATCAAAATATCATGTAATGTCAGGCTTTGTATGGAAAAAAGCTTCCTTCTAGGTTGACCATGAAGAGTTTTGCACACGGTGATGCCGTATCACCATCCTCTCAGCTGAACCTTTCAGATACTTGAATAAATAACCAGTTTCTTATTTGATCGTTTCTGATTAAAGACAAATTCTTCACCATGATGAAGATGAGTTGAAGTGTTTTGAGAAAGTAGCCTTTGATCCAAACTAGTAAATGTCATTTTTGGTTTATTATTCAATAATAAACCATTGTAATCGTTTACAAAGGGTGTAGAATCTGGATCTGCAATAAAAAATTTTCCGTCCGTCCGCCGTACGCCTGCACGCACGATATCTCCGAAACGGCTGGAGCAAAAAATCTGAAATTTTCAGGAAAAATCCATCTTGGTCCGACGACGCCCCGATTCTTGAGCCAGCTCTCTCACTCAATTTAAAGTGCCCTTTAACCCTAACATGGATTCGGTGGGTCAAAATGACACCATTCTCCACTTTCCTCAGTGCACCAACGCTTCCTGGTGGAGGGGGGCCTCCCCCTCCAAGTTGTGCTTCCATCAGACTGTCCTCTCAGTGATCTGCCAGCCGGCCGATCATAATTAGACCTAATAACAAAATTTAGGTCATTATTCCGCAAAAATTGAGCCGAATCAAGAAACGGATAGCACCACGTGAATCTGCGTTAAAAAACAATGAAAATTCATGTGCCACACTTTAGAGTTCACCATCATCCACTATTTGACAATTTTGGGGTTGCGCAACTTTGCGTGCTCGCTGAACCGGTTGCGCACAATAAAAAAAATTGATTGAGGGGTCAAATTTTCATGAAATTTTGAGTAGAATCCGAATCTGTAATAAAAAATTAGGGTTCTCATTTAAAATAAGAAAGTTAGTGTCAGTTGCGCAAGGTTGCGCAGGTGCGCGGGGTGCGCAAGTATGATATTTGAGATCCTTGGAAAAAATTATGAAGATTCAAAAAAAAATTTTTTTGCTTACTCCCGTTTGGACGATTTTAGGAGGGGGGGGAACAACTCGTGGGACACCCTGTATAAGTTGAAGCAAGAATTTATTATGCCAAATATTTTTCATCTTCTTTTTATAGTTATTTTATAAAATAAAATATAGGTAATTCTACATTTATAATAAATTTTGATATTTTATACAATTACCATTATTTTAAGGT
>JAVIWC010009710.1:0-14256 GCA_031894815.1 Creontiades dilutus
GATCTATCATGACCTATCTTACTTTTCGCAATTTTTCAGGAGACAGAAAAAACTGATTGGAGGGGATGCAAATGACTCAGTTACTGTTTTTTTGGTATTTTTATTAGTAACTATGTGAATCCAGATAGGCAAGAATATTCAATTTGTTCCAAACCGAGCAAGCAAAAAAATGCGTTAGATAGCTCAGGATATTTTCTGATAATTCGAATATAGCACATGATAACCGTTGCAACAACGAATATATCATATGATGAAATTTTGGGAATCCTGGACATAGCTCATGGTATCACTCTCTTTATTGGCATTTAGTATTAGTATTAAGCAGGGCGGGAGGGGGGGGGGGATGAAATAACGAACCTAGTGAAAAAATCTTCTTAGTTTATTTCTTCAGGTACTCATATAACATGGTAAGGTGACTATTGCATTCTTTAAAAAAAATGTTCAGTCTTTCCATTCACAATTTCAGTCTATTGACAGCGTTGAAACGTTGTAACAAATTTTTTACTCTCAAAAATAATGCTGGATAAAATCAAATTATGATAACTAATTACTATCAAGTGAAATGACCTGAGCCTGAGCATGTTCAAAATGTTATCAATTTTACTGAAAAAATATTTTTTCAAATAAAAACGGAGAAAAGTTCCAAAAATTGGGATGACATGATCTAAGCTCACTGGTTTCGCGTTTTGTTTTTTATTATTTTCCTCCCTCCTTTACTGTGGTCTTTATCTTCATTCAGTTGTTTCTTCCCCTTTGCTCTGGTTTATGCTTCTTTCTTTTCTTCCCTTATACGTGGCTTACTCGTGGCGAAGAGATTTGTACTACACCTTGACATTGTATGGCAGTAACCTACAAAGGTATTGCAAGTCATATTTATCATCACATTGGATGTGATCGAACGGGTGTGTGGATCTACCTTTGACCGTTAATGACTTTATCATACTCGACATTTTGCTCGTGACGATGTTTCTATCAACGATAAGAAAAGGAAATTATAACAAACAACGGGATCAAATTTCACGATATCAACAGGAACGGGAGACATTTAACAGTTGATTTACATCAATTCATTCCGCGGATGCCCTCACTCAAACTTAAATTTCTTAGGTAATGCCGTTGACTTGATACATTCTACATCCAGAAAAAGAAAAAAGTTTTAGTTATGTAGGTTTTATTCTCTTTGAAAAAAAAAAACCTCAAATGTGCTTGAAAATGCACGTTTTATGCATAAAATCTCAATTTCCTCAAAAAAGTTCCCTCTAAAACCTACAAATTAAGTATACCATTGGAAAGCTGAGACTTTTGCGCATTTTTTAAGCTTACAGGCTCAAATGTATCATTAAAATTAAGGGGGACTAATGAGCCATTAAAAAAGAAGTTTTTTCAAAATTTGACAAAATTTACTTTTAGGCTCATTTTTACCCTTTAGTTCCTTTTAAAAAAAATTTTATCATTAAAGACTGAGACGATAGATCATTTTATGCTCTTTCCAACAGCATACTTAGATTTGCAAATACTTTGAAAACGCCGGAGTTACGGCCGTTTTAGTGACGTAAGTTCGAAAACACGAAAAAAATCTTAAAAGTGAAATAACTCAAAAACAAAGCCTCCAAAAAATCACTAAGAGGCACTTTTTGTTGGAAACTAGTTGTAGAACACGTGTGCGAGGATTTTCGGATCATACGCTGTACACCCTGTATAGTCCACTAACATTGAAGCAAAATTTGTGGCAGAAAGATTAGACTCGTTTTCGTCAAACCAATAATTCATAGCATCGTGAGTGGCCATATTATACACAGTTTACTTATGAATAGCTAACTTCAATTTGTAGTACGCCCTGCTAGCTCTCATTAATGGCACAGTGTGTGGCAGTCTCCCTTCACAGCGCGCTCGGTATCTACTTCCTTATACATTTTATTTTATAGCACGCACTTACTTTATAAATAATAAACTATGATTAAGCTCATTACTGCATAGTTTGATTTAAAAATCAATAATATTTACTTACTTACCACATGGGGAGAATCGATCTTCTAGTACACACGACTGACTCAGCCTACAGATAGCACCTGATAACATTAGGCTTTCAGATAGCTCATGATAGGTTTTTTGAGATTTGCACGTCATCTGTTGAGATTTTTGGAAAACCGACATCGTAGATCGAAAGACCGCGAGATTTCGCTTCCAACGACATATAAATCTCATTTTGGCCAAAATGGAAGATAGCTCCTGATAGATCTTATTCCCTGAATTTAGGAACTTTACACTTTTCAACACTGTCAGTAAACATTGAAAACTTCATATTTCGTTTTTTGTTGTAATAACATCACATTTTGATTGTTAAGTCGTATTTGGCATATATCAAAACTTTTTAATTACCGAAGGTGTTTAACGCAGCAGGTAGAAACGTAACGTTATCGAGGGATTTGCCACCCAGAGCTTTTCAGTTTTCATTAAAGGGTTGTGAGAGGTTTGTAATCAGGCAATAATACAAACTTTTGGATTCGCTAACCAGTAGCTGAAATAATGACCATGATTAAGTGAAAATCGTACTTTTTCATGGGTGGGAAATGTTGCTCACCCTAAAACTTTGAATAGTGATAGGACACTTTTCCCACACCACACCCCACGCCATGATCGGTCGCGGCCATGACGTTGATATTATTGAGCCTACGTAGCTCACACATACCCACACAAAGAGAGGAGAGTGAACGTGGTTCAGGATGGTCGAAAACACGAAATGCCAATGTACGTTTTGATTTTGGTAAGAAATACATTTTCATCTCCCGAAAATGAAAACAAAGCTTCCGGTACGTTTAAGTAGTTTTGGAACCAAAATTATAAAAATGATGGTTCAGTATAAACAGACCTACAACTAAATTGAAAATGTTAAGATAAGCTAAAGCTAATATGAATTATATTTTGAATAAAATAGATAGTTACCATTACCAGGTTCGTCTTCAAATGTACAGGCATCAATCAACTGGAAGTCATCTCTTCGATTTCAAAAATGATCTGCAACATAAAACGAACGAAAAAATTGAAAATTGTGCAAAGAGCGACCATGCAATGAAAAAACGCTCCCAATATTTTTCAAGTCTGTTGGTACGAAAACCCCGGAAATGGGTGCAAAGATATTGCCGAATAAAAACTGCACATGAACTTTCTCCAAATAATATTCCGCTTCCCAAACATATTTTTAAACCACCTCACACAACTTTTAAAAGTTTTTATAGATTTTTAGCAAATTTAAATGAAGTTTATTAAATTTTTCAGCTTATTTACGTGCACACACCTTTTATTGTCCTTGTTGAGGAAGTTCGGCAAACATTTTCTGAAGAATATTCTACGATTTCGGATATGACAATTTCATGTCGTTTGTTGTTGCTTTTAATTGACTTTCTTTTGGGAGAATTTATCATTGTGACAAATTTTATGCAATCAGCAGTGCAATCCAACGAAGTCATCATTGATCCAGAAGTTCTTATTTTTATTAAATTTTGTATTTTTTTTTCGAAATCTTTCTTTCTAAGTTTCAAGATGTGTGTATGTGACAAACACAGGGTCCAGTGGGACTGAATAATCAGTATTCAGACTGATTCAATATATATGGAATATTCAGTCAATCGTAAGGAAATATTCGATAATCTGAATGTCGATAAATATCGAAAAAACACCCATGTTTTTATATTTTTTTTTGTTCGTAATTGATAATGTCCCACGCAGACCTCTTCACGTTCACTCACCCTAGGGGGTTGATAGAAACTTTGAGAGAACAATTAATCGTCAACAGGAATGTGAATGTGAACGAGCTTGAACATGGAGATGGCCTAGTTTCATGTGATCAGGGCATCGAGTTTTTCAAGACTGTGTTATCAAATTTAGGTAAAAGTGAAGCATAGGTAGGTGTTTTATTTTCTTGTTAAATTTCCTTTGCTCTATTCATGAATTTCTGTGCTAGTCCATGTAATTTGACGTTGGCTTTTATTGCGTCCGAAGGGACGTAAACTTTAGTGTCCACGGAGTTAACGGAGTCTTTCGCACATTTAGAAATCAATTTCAAGGTATAGAGACACACTGGTCGGATGAAAGCTCTTGTGGCTAATTTCGCTTTTAATTGATCTGCCGTACTGGAATATAAGTTAGACTTTTTTTATTGCATGTAGAAATAAATTACAATATAAGGAGGCGCTAGGTACCTGATTTAGATTATATTGTTTGACCATAAACTGAATCAAATAGAGCCTCATTAATCAGTTATTTGTGTGCAAGACTTACTCTAATACTGACATGGTAAACCCCTGTGTAATAATTTGCAACTTTTTTGTACGAGAATTCAATCGCAACTGACATGTTGGGAATTTGGTACGTTTTCTTCATTGATTGAATGCAGTATCAGTTTTCGATCACAATCACCGATTAAAGTTGTACTAGAATTTGTTTAATTTGTATGCCACAGACTGACAAATTTTCTTCAAGGTGCCTTAAATGAATAGCTGCTTACAGTCACCTTGAGGCGCTCAGCCATCAAAAGTTGTATGTTATTGATTCTAAACGGGATTTACAACTCAATAAAACGGCATTCGGATCTGCGATTGAGCCGATCCCTGAAAAACAAAAATCCATTCACCGATACGTCAAACCCCATTTTATTGCCCTAAGCGGTTCCCTTATCTCGCGGTGATTTTGTTTCTGAAATGTTCCCCGCGTTTTGAAAGCGGGTGATGTTATTATCCACTAAATCCTCGGATTCAGGTGAAAGGGACCCGGTCGGATTTTCGTCAATACAGGTTAAAAAAAAGTCGTTGGAGAGGTTCGGTTTTTATCGCTTTAGGGGAGAAAAAACAACAACAGAATGGAAAAATCGGGGATTTTTACTGGGTTTTTACGAGTCCTCAGGTGCCATTATATCGGAATATAGAGCATTCCAAAGCTGGTGGAAGCTGGAATCCGGGCTACTGTTTTGATTTATTGATATCGGCTTTTATATTGACGATGTTTTCGATTGGTTGGTAAAGTTACGGTGTTGTGAAATCAGCGTATAAAAGGTAGTTATTGCTATTATAGCTGTTTCTGCGTGGTCGTGCCGAAAACATGGAAAAGTTCATATTCGCAGTATGATTAAACGAGAGAATTTGCTTCTTCTTGCCTAATATTTAAGTCAAATGTTATGGTATTTGAGCATTTTTTGTGCGCAGAAATTCTCAACTTTCACGCGGAACTAACAATCTCTAGAATATTATTGTACCAAACAAACCAATCATATCCTCTCTAATGATTCAGTGGCCATTTTTATGGATTTCATCAAAATCCCGAAGAAAATAAAGCATATACTCAGAATGCTTTACAGAATGCTCAGAATACAACTAACCATATACTTCAGAATTTTATACATGGAGAATTTTTTTTCTAATGATAAAAGTTCTCGAAATTCAATTTTTAGACTAAATGTCACGTTATAAGCCGCATTGAAATTTTCTCATTTCGTTCTGAGGAGATAGGAAACGAAGCCTCCGAAAGAAAAAGTATACGGAGAATTTTTTGTTGAAAATGAGCTCTAGAATTGATCTTTGACTTTGGATCTTGCCAAATTTGAACCTGAAATTGTCAGGGTATCTTTTGAAATGTCTGTGCATTATGTTACTACCAGAAAGAGAGGTTATTTGAAGTTTGATGATTATGGAAACTTTTAAATCATAAATATTTCTTGGTATTTCAACATTCTATTCAATAACGTGAATTTTACCTCCCAAAATTTATCAATTTAAAGGACTTCGTTTGTCTGACATACTTAGAATGACGTCTAGAAAAAAATGGGTTCTTCAAATTTTTGCTGGATCTCAATGATCGCAAAATAGATGTTTTTTAGTATTATTCCGATAAGGTGGGAAAGCATCACTCGTACTGGTTCTAAATAAACATGCGTAAGATTTGAACAGCTTCAATTTTGTTGATTTTGTTCCCTGTTGACGGATTTTTCTTGTCGATCAAAAAGGTTCTTGATTGAAAATATTGATCCAAAAAGTTGAAAACAACTTCTGATTGTAGAGGAAAATCAGCAGTGAAGTTGGTAGACAGCTGTCCAAATACTCTCAAATTGTGTTGTGTGATGTTAACTCGCAGGCCCAACACAAAACATTCCGATAAAGTGGAAAATCGAAATTTTACTTGTCACGGAAAATTTGGAGGCAGTACTTTTCAACCTATATGAAGACTAGTCCATTACCAAGACCTGTAGGCTAAACATCCCGGCCCTCTAATTTGATTCTAGCCCAACAGATAGCAGCACCTATGCGGGCATATTTAGTTCCCTAATTTCTCGGCCAGTTTTCATGATATTTTATCAATAAAAGCAGTTTTGTGTTCAGTAAGTTTTTAGAATTCACGCTACTGAAGAAATAATTTTTAATTTTTGTAAATAAAAATTTTTTGAAGTGAAAATTAACTTTACAAACTTTAATTATGAAATCGCAGGTAGTCATTTTAAAGAGCTAATTTTTTCATTAATTTTACAGTTTTTAAACTAAAAATCGGTCAATCCATTCGATCGTAATCCTTTTTTCATTATATCGCAACATTTACCTCCAGGCGCGGTGTTGCCGCTCCGCGCGGGGTCGGTAGCTAGAAGCGACAGGCGTCGGGAGGTGAGTGGGACCGACCGCCGGGTTCCGTCCCCACTTCAAAACTCCCGAGCGAGATCCCCTACAAGCATTTGTAGTATAAATACCGTACGTCCGGTTGTATTTACTTGCTGAATTGTTCGCAACTGCTGATAATCGCTGATTCTGAACGGCCAGGTTACGTTTCTTGCTATAAGTTATTTATGCTTCGTTCCTTCTTATAATATTATCAAGTGAAATTATCAGTGCGTATAATTGAAATATGTTGCTGCGCCGCATTCGGATAATTAGAAATTAATTACCTACATAAAGTTATAGTTTGATGTGATTAATTACTATTTATCATTCCACGGTTACTATTGACGTGCCTCGTGTAGCCCTAAATTTATAGTTAGGCTTAACGTTGGTTAACTTCTGAAAACGTCCTCACTTGAATTCCCATTGTTGAAAGATTTCCTTCAGATGAAAATTTGAGAAAAAAATGGATACATGGATGGATGGATGGATGGTTTTTGTGTTCTAAGAAAAGATAAAGAAGATGACCGACCGATCGCCGTTTCATAGCAAAATGAAAAAAGGAACTTGCCGTCAGTTTGCGATGCATATATTTAGTTAATTTTCGGTTGACAGTATATGAGGAGCTTACTTTCAAAAAGGCACATATCCAAATCTGGGAGAAAACGTTTTTTTCTCAATTTTCTATCTCAGAATATGTGTTGAATCAGATCCCCCTATCATTTCCGAACAAACCAGAACACATCCACATCAAATCCGGGGCTAAAGTTATGTGTTTGCATCAAAAGGTAACAAATCCGTCCCCTACATTTTGCTTCCGAGTCTACCAAGGTAGCGGAAGTATTATTTTCACTTTCGGAATGTGAAAAATTTTTTTCTCCGAAATCAAAAATTCCACTCGCATTTTGCGTTTTAGACCTTTCTGAACAATTTTGGTTCCGTGTCTGTGTGTCTGTCTGTCAGCAAATCCTTGTTACGGGCAAAACTACACGAAGTTATAGTCCGATTTTGATGAAATTTTCAGGGATTGTGCGGGTTGGGGTGTAGATGGTCCCCTATAGGTTTCATGACCCCCGAATCAATAGTAGCCTCTGCGCATGCGCAAACGTGAAATCCTTGATACGCGCATAACTCCGCGAGTTCTTGACCAATTTCGATGAAATTTTCAGGGTATATTTTATAGTTTGTTCAATAGTTGAACATGCCTACCTTTATTTTCTCAAGTTATGCTCCTGCATAACAATGAATTTACCCTGATTCAATATTTACTTCGCCTAATTGAACGAAGTTCTTCAGTCAATAATAATTTTCAATGATCTATACAGTCATGTTAT
The DNA here is from genome assembly GCA_031894815.1 of Creontiades dilutus. Classification (NCBI taxonomy): domain Eukaryota; kingdom Metazoa; phylum Arthropoda; class Insecta; order Hemiptera; family Miridae; genus Creontiades; species Creontiades dilutus. Next base: position 7,970 of record JAVIWC010009710.1, read on the forward strand.
GGATACGAGGAAGCTATGTGCCACACCCACTTGGCAGACGTTTTTTTCAGTGCCTCGCAATCGAAATGGCACATATCCTCCGAATTTCGTCAGGCGATAAGTCGTGGGTTTTCAAAAAGGCACATATCCAAAAAGAACCATTGCGCCTTCGTCTTGTCGTTGAATATTTACACAAGACTCGATAAATGGCAGGCATGACAAATGGAAATATGGAGTCAGGTAAAGTTTTCAATAAAACCTACAGAATGGAGAATGAATTCTTTCTTTTTCAAAAAGGCACAAATCCATGAGTTTTGATCAAAAGGGCACATTTCCAAAATGAAAATGGATATACAGCCTCGTGTTTTGGAGAAAATTGATTCATATTCTGAGGCATCTTCATCTGTGCCTTCTCACACATAACTCCAATGAGAAACTGCAGAAAAACATCTCCACTAATCTGCAAATTTTTTTTTTTTTTTTTTCACTTCCTGAACATTTTGTCTGAATGGATATGTGCCTGTTTGAAAGTAAGCTCCTCATATATACTGTCAACCGAAAATTAACTAAATTATTTGATAATTATTTGGTTAGGTATAACAATAAGCTACCTATAGGCACGTTTCTATGCGCCTATACATCACGGCGGCTGTCAAACATGTGTACTTACACCGTGGAGAGAGTTCACTAGTATTAGCACTGTCATACAGGGTGTATCAGATAAGGAGCGCAGTATTTCACCTACGTATTTTAAAACCAATTTCCAACAAAGAGATTTTTCTTATCTCTCTTAGTTTTTGAGTTATTCTACTTCTAAGATTTTTTTCGTGTTTTCGACCTTGTCTCAGCAAAACGGCTATAACTCACATACAGTATTATGTAAAGTAGGAGTTGAGGATATCGTTGGAAAGTGCGTTAAATATCCTATCTTTCAAGCGCCAAACCGATTTTGTTTGCTCACATCAAGTTGGTGAAAAATTACCTCACCATTAACTACCTTTACCTGATGAGGTGCCTGTAGCTTAAAAAATACGCCAAAAGGTCAGCTTTCGAATGATATATAAAAAAAAAAAAAAATTTTACCATTTTATTTGGTCGAGAAAGCTTCATTTGAATGCAAAAAAACAGCGTAGCAAGTCGAGGTTTTTACGCTTGATATTGGGTTTCAAATAAGTACCTATGCATTTTTACTAATACAATTAATCTGTTATATCTTCTAAGGTGCAGTTTTAAATTTGTGCAAGCATTTTCTAATACATAATTACAGTAAATTTCCAAAATGGCCTCCATTTTGTGGAATGCACAAATGTTTCCTTTTGCTTTTGGCGTCAACAGCACTTCGAAGCTCTCTTCGGTTTTGTTTCATTTGATCTCCGCAATCCATTATTCTTTCGAATCAATCCTGACGTCCATAAGCGGATTTACGGGGTGCTGGCACCCCCAGATTTTTTAAGTTTTTAAAAAAATTTTATATTGTATTTTTGTAATAATATTTTTGTTTTAGATCTAATTTTTTATATTACAATAAACTTTTTTAACAAGTTAGACGTAAAGTATGCAAGTCTTGTAATCGAAAGAAACGACTATTTTTTAAACAAAATTGAACTATTTTTTAACATAATGCTTTTAAAAAATCGTTCTACGTATTTTTCTTCATGTTGAGTGGAAAGTTATTTTTCTTTTGACGTCCATCATGACGAACAGGGGGTTTCAGTTTCTGACCTGTTTTTAAAGTTGGTGTTATGGTCAAGATTTCTGTGTTCTTAGTTGATATTATTATTGATAAAACTCAACTGAAAGCCGAACTAGTTGAATACAGTATTACATAGGTTCAAACACAAAACAAAGGTAGTGACAAACTATTACTCAGTATATTCGCGACATGGACTTGATCAACTGATCAATCCAAATACGTATTTTCGTTGAGAACAGATCTAAGTGCTCCGTGCACATCTCCTGAAATTCAATAATCGCTCTATCCTGTGAAACACACACACTTCAAAGCTCAGTATAAATTCAAATCATGAACGCAAGCCAATTGAATAATAAACCCCAGTGAAAGAATGCTTATTTACCCCAGTAATAATATTGAATAATATTTACTTATATATTATCAGCGTTTCATGAATATCAGAATGCTTCAACCCGTTTATCGGCTATAAACTACAAGTATCCACATCGGCTATCACTCCCGTATCCACATTCACTACAACTCGACGCTATCGGCATCACTAGGTTACAAACAAACAGCAATAAACCAAAAAACTCAAATGTTGTCGCCATACATCGGGAATGGTTTGACCTACGGACCTGGGGAGGGGCTCATTCGATTCCTCATGGTATGTTCTTCAAATAGGTATAAATTTGGGCCGCTTCGACTTGCTTTGAGGTTTTTAGGGATTTTACAAAACTTGAAGGGCATTTTAAATTGAGTGAGAGAGCTGGCTCAAGAATTGGGGAGTCGTCGGACCAGGATGGATGTTTCCTGAAAATTTCAGATCTTTTGCTCCAGCCGTTTGGGAGAAATCTTGCGTAGGGCGTGCGGACGGAAAAATGTTTATTGCAGATTCGGATTCTACACCCTTTGAAACGTAAACCATGAAATTTTCAAGGGGAGTTAGAATTTTTTTCCCGGAGCGATTACAATGGTTTATTATTGAATAATAAACCAAAAGGATGAGTTCTTTGGGCAGCATTTTTGTAGCACATTAAATTGGTCGAATTTAAAACAATTACATGAAACTTCACTAAAAACGGCTAAAAATCAAGAAATTCATATTTTTTTAGCTGAATATTACTAGAAGGAAGTTGATTAAACATAAACTTGGACAATTAAAAATGTACGCTCAAAATTTTTCTGAAAAATGTACTTGAATTTCAATAACGGCTTGAAATTGATAAGAACACTATATACATTTTGAGAAAATCCACAAGTTTATTTTTACATTGGAATATTACTAAGAAAAAATTAATCTGCTATAGATTTATAATTAACATTACCTTTGTTCCTAAAGTGCTCAAACTTCATAACAATTTAACATAAATTTATTCGTAATACCTACGATCATTTAAGAAAATTCGCTTATACGATCATGCTGCTTGAGTGGCATTTTTCTGAACGTATCAAATACAGCAGATGATCCAATAACTTTGCGTAATAGTTTGTAGGGTTTATCTGAAAATGGTGTTCAAGCTCTTCAACTGTGTCAGATAAGGATGTTATTAATATTTGTAAAATTTAGGAACAAAAAAAATTTAGGTGCAAACAGACCACAAAACCATCAACAGCGTATTCGGCGGCATTTACAATCTTTTTATTAAAACGGTGCATTGGGAAGATTTTTTTTTTTTTTTTTTTTTTTTTTTTTTTTTTTATAACACTGAACACTGAAAAAGTGAATTCCGCAAAAATCACAGCGAAGAACGATTCTAACGAGCTGAAGACGTGCGATCAAATAGGCCTAATGTTCCGCGGGAAAAGAAGGTGTGGCGAGTGGCGGGCCTTCCTAGCGCTCACTCTCTCTTCACACGAAGCGAAAAATTGCAACGTCGCACGTCGGCAGCCGCCAGGCCCTGAGATAAATATTCAAAAAATGATTCCGATTGATTGAGTTGACCGATTTTCAATATTTAAACGGCAATATTTTTTAAAATTTATGCTCTACAATATGACTACCTGTTTTTTTTTAATTTTTATTTTACAATAAAGTTACAAACAAAAAAAACGTTATTTTAAATATTTAAAAAAAAATGGATAAGTAGCGTGAATTTAGTACTAGTCTAGTTTACAAATCAAGTTTTACATTAAAAAAATTCGTAGTCGTAACCGAGAAATCAGGGAACTACTTTTGGCTCATTTTGGTGCTGCTCTGTGGCGGCGCATTCTGAAACTATTTCCGGGATGTTTAGCCACACATCCGCTTCAGACCATACTAAGACAGAATATGTGAAAACAAACAATAGATGTATGTTTGTCTCAATAATGTTTCGTGCTGTAACTGTTTTTATGGATCCTACATACCACAATATTGAATGGGCCCTAGGTAACCTCAAAGTTTAAATTAAATGCGTATAAATGTGGACTTTATGGCACATTGCCTTTTTCTTCCAAACTCAACATTTGTCGACCTTCGAAGATTACGATAAAGTACTGATAATCTGCGCAAACGACACCTCACGTCCATAAGAAGAATATTTCATTTTTATTTTATATGTTTATTCAAATTATTATATTTTTTTAATCACAACACAGTGAAAATTACCATCCCAACACCCACCAAATGTACTTCTTAATCATTGAGTACCAAATAAACTATTTTTTCTGTTCTTTCAAGTCGACATTAATAGAGAAATAAAATAATTACAATACTACCTATTAATCGTAAGTATATACAACCCTACTACATCCCAGAGCCTGGGAAACAACACAGCTCAAGTCGCCTCGTGACTTAAGTGAAAAATTAAAAATATAATTTTACCCCTACAGGGTTTTCGTCGCTCTACAAGCAGGTTTTTCGAATTCAGATCATCAAAAACAGACAAATCCAGGTTTTGCGCAGCGTATTGTCATAAGAAATGCTAATTTTCAACTGTGCGTAAAAAAATGGCGATTTTTACGCAGTTTTAACTTGCAAAAATGAGGTTTTTTTTACACCAAATATTCTTTTTATTGTTATGTGTCGTTTGCGAGGAGGTGAGTTTATTCATAATCAACTCAATAAAACAATAAAATGTGGCTTTCCGAACGTCGACAAAGGTTGAGTTTGAAAGTCAAGGGAAATTCGTCATCTACGTCCAAATTGAGGCACATTTTATTTAATTTTGAGAGTTTCTAATGCCAATTACGAAGAAAGAATCGATACTTATTCAATATTTTGGTAAGTGTAACCCATACAAGAAGTTCGACCGTAAAACTCGACATCTTCACTGTAAAGTTCCCTTGTCAGTCGCAACAGCAATCTACCTTCGTTTTAGACAATCTGCGGGATTGATGCCCGCCCAATGCCCCTATTAGAAGCCACATAACGACGATTATACCTGAAAACAAATGTCAGGGTATTTTACATATTTGATTCCGACGACAGCTGTTGCTAGTGGTAATTCCGGTCCAAAACACGACAACTTTTGCTCCAGAAAACATCACGTCCGTTTTCTCCTGTCGGAAACTGGTCATTTGAGTCCGGATGCGCTTCGGAGAGAAAAAAGAAAGAATTTTTTCTTCAAATTAGATTAATTTTTTTCCAAAAAAAAGTAGTTTTTCCGGCCTTTGCTCGATCTCCTTTCGTCGGATTAATGAGAAAAATGCCCCTTCAATTTGAAATTTGGAAGGCGATCCGTCATTCCGAATTTGAAGGACGAGTTAAAGCGAACGAAAAAATTGAGCCTCATCCGAAAACTGAACGGAGGTTTTGCGGAAACCTTTCATTATCCGTCCGGGTGAAAGGGGGCCCGTTTAGAAAAAAACAGGTGGAGGCAGCGGCCGCTTTCTGTCGCTGCCCGAAAAGCCGCGTTGGCGGTGATCAAACGGAAATCAGAGCGACACGAAGGGGAGGCGAGAACGATTATGCAAAACACAACATTTTTATCGGGAATTTTTCCATAAAAATGCGGAGTCCGGAAATCGTTTGTTATTCTCGTGGTAGGATGCGAAGTAGTTAGTTAAGTACGTCCTCGATAAACGTCTTGGTATCTGGGTGAAGGCCTTTTAAATTTTTTTCGATTATTGACAGTGACCTGCGCCTCGGGGGCGGAAATGAGGTATTTTTCAAGAATAAACTTGGTCCAAAGCTTCACACTACTTTCCCTTTGATGTACTATATTCAAAAGCAGTAGCGTTGTCACTCAGTCGTGAACTTTTAAGGATATCACTTGATTTGGAGAAGTCTATTCGTTATTAACTATTTATAAATTGAAAAATATTAAATTACAGAAATGTCTGTTATGACAATCTTATTGACTGTCGTTATTAATTTTGTTATTTCTCTACATGATGTACTGATAATGGTGTTGGTTATAATATGAGACACAACGGTTATTCACCAGGAAATTTCAATACTAATATCTTTAATGTCGTTTCAAGAAAGGTATTAAAGGGAAGATGTTTTGAATAAGTACTCTATTGTAGAGATTTAATCAATAAAATTCAATTCGTGGTAAGAATACTGCAGAGGTAAGGGTAAGTTGGTGTAGATTGCAAGGGGTCATATGTATGAATCTATCAAGATATGAAAAATGATTATTTCCTAGGCCCGTAACCTTCCTAGGGAACATTAAATTAATAGAGGCCAAGGGAGAATATCAGAAGGGAG
>JAVIWC010009711.1:0-14753 GCA_031894815.1 Creontiades dilutus
TGAAGGGAAGCGTTTTATCGAAAAACGGACTTCAGATTCGTGTTCAGCACCCCGAAAACCCCTTAGAGAGTAGGTTTGAAAGCGATTAAACAGAGTTAATTTTTGAGCAATTTTGATGAAAAAACGCGAAAATAACCATGAAGGAAGCGTTTTATCGAAAACGGACTTCAGATTCGTGTTCAGCACCCCGAAAAACCCCTTAGAGAGTAGGTTTGAAAGCGATTAAACAGAGTTAATTTTTGAGCAATTTTGATGAAAAAACGCGAAAATAACCATGAAGGAAGCGTTTTATCGAAAAACGGACTTCAGATTCGTGTTCAGCACCCCGAAAACCCTTAGAGAGTAGGTTTGAAAGCGATTAAACAGAGTTAATTTTTGAGCAATTTTGATGAAAAAACGCGAAAATAACCATGAAGGAAGCGTTTTATCGAAAAACGGACTTCAGATTCGTGTTCAGCACCCCGAAAAACCCCTTAGAGAGTAGGTTTGAAAGCGATTAAACAGAGTTAATTTTTGAGCAATTTTGATGAAAAAACGCGAAAATAACCATGAAGGAAGCGTTTTATCGAAAAACGGACTTCAGATTCGTGTTCAGCACCCCGAAAACCCCTTAGAGAGTAGGTTTGAAAGCGATTAAACAGAGTTAATTTTTGAGCAATTTTGATGAAAAAACGCGAAAATAACCATGAAGGAAGCGTTTTATCGAAAAAAACGGACTTCAGATTCGTGTTCAGCACCCCGAAAACCCCTTAGAGAGTAGGTTTGAAAGCGATTAAACAGAGTTAATTTTTGAGCAATTTTGATGAAAAAACGCGAAAATAACCATGAAGGAAGCGTTTTATCGAAAAACGGACTTCAGATTCGTGTTCAGCACCCCGAAAAAACCCCTTAGAGAGTAGGTTTGAAAGCGATTAAACAGAGTTAATTTTTGAGCAATTTTGATGAAAAAACGCGAAAATAACCATGAAGGAAGCGTTTTATCGAAAAACGGACTTCAGATTCGTGTTCAGCACCCCGAAAACCCCTTAGAGAGTAGGTTTGAAAGCGATTAAACAGAGTTAATTTTTGAGCAATTTTGATGAAAAAACGCGAAAATAACCATGAAGGAAGCGTTTTATCGAAAAACGGACTTCAGATTCGTGTTCAGCACCCCGAAAAACCCCTTAGAGAGTAGGTTTGAAAGCGATTAAACAGAGTTAATTTTTGAGCAATTTTGATGAAAAAACGCGAAAATAACCATGAAGGAAGCGTTTTATCGAAAAACGGACTTCAGATTCGTGTTCAGCACCCCGAAAAACCCCTTAGAGAGTAGGTTTGAAAGCGATTAAACAGAGTTAATTTTTGAGCAATTTTGATGAAAAAACGCGAAAATAACCATGAAGGAAGCGTTTTATCGAAAAACGGACTTCAGATTCGTGTTCAGCACCCCGAAAACCCCTTAGAGAGTAGGTTTGAAAGCTATTAAACAGAGTTAATTTTTGGAGCAATTTTGATGAAAAAACGCGAAAATAACCATGAAGGAAGCGTTTTATCGAAAAACGGACTTCAGATTCGTGTTCAGCACCCCGAAAACCCCTTAGAGAGTAGGTTTGAAAGCGATTAAACAGAGTTAATTTTTGAGCAATTTTGATGAAAAAACGCGAAAATAACCATGAAGGAAGCGTTTTATCGAAAAACGGACTTCAGATTCGTGTTCAGCACCCCGAAAAACCCCTTAGAGAGTAGGTTTGAAAGCGATTAAACAGAGTTAATTTTTGAGCAATTTTGATGAAAAAACGCGAAAATAACCATGAAGGAAGCGTTTTATCGAAAAACGGACTTCAGATTCGTGTTCAGCACCCCGAAAAACCCCTTAGAGAGTAGGTTTGAAAGCGATTAAACAGAGTTAATTTTTGAGCAATTTTGATGAAAAAACGCGAAAATAACCATGAAGGAAGCGTTTTATCGAAAAACGGACTTCAGATTCGTGTTCAGCACCCCGAAAAACCCCTTAGAGAGTAGGTTTGAAAGCGATTAAACAGAGTTAATTTTTGAGCAATTTTGATGAAAAAACGCGAAAATAACCATGAAGGAAGCGTTTTATCGAAAAACGGACTTCAGATTCGTGTTCAGCACCCCGAAAACCCCTTAGAGAGTAGGTTTGAAAGCGATTAAACAGAGTTAATTTTTGAGCAATTTTGATGAAAAAACGCGAAAATAACCATGAAGGAAGCGTTTTATCGAAAAACGGACTTCAGATTCGTGTTCAGCACCCCGAAAACCCCTTAGAGAGTAGGTTTGAAAGCGATTAAACAGAGTTAATTTTTGAGCAATTTTGATGAAAAAACGCGAAAATAACCATGAAGGAAGCGTTTTATCGAAAAACGGACTTCAGATTCGTGTTCAGCACCCCGAAAACCCCTTAGAGAGTAGGTTTGAAAGCGATTAAACAGAGTTAATTTTTGAGCAATTTTGATGAAAAAACGCGAAAATAACCATGAAGGAAGCGTTTTATCGAAAAACGGACTTCAGATTCGTGTTCAGCACCCCGAAAACCCCTTAGAGAGTAGGTTTGAAAGCGATTAAACAGAGTTAATTTTTGAGCAATTTTGATGAAAAAACGCGAAAATAACCATGAAGGAAGCGTTTTATCGAAAAACGGACTTCAGATTCGTGTTCAGCACCCCGAAAAACCCCTTAGAGAGTAGGTTTGAAAGCGATTGAACAGAGTTAATTTTTGAGCAATTTTGATGAAAAAACGCGAAAATAACCATGAAGGAAGCGTTTTATCGAAAAACGGACTTCAGATTCGTGTTCAGCACCCCGAAAACCCCTTAGAGAGTAGGTTTGAAAGCGATTAAACAGAGTTAATTTTTGAGCAATTTTGATGAAAAAACGCGAAAATAACCATGAAGGAAGCGTTTTATCGAAAAACGGACTTCAGATTCGTGTTCAGCACCCCGAAAAACCCCTTAGAGAGTAGGTTTGAAAGCGATTAAACAGAGTTAATTTTTGAGCAATTTTGATGAAAAAACGCGAAAATAACCATGAAGGAAGCGTTTTATCGAAAAACGGACTTCAGATTCGTGTTCAGCACCCCGAAAACCCCTTAGAGAGTAGGTTTGAAAGCGATTAAACAGAGTTAATTTTTGAGCAATTTTGATGAAAAAACGCGAAAATAACCATGAAGGAAGCGTTTTATCGAAAAACGGACTTCAGATTCGTGTTCAGCACCCCGAAAAACCCCTTAGAGAGTAGGTTTGAAAGCGATTAAACAGAGTTAATTTTTGAGCAATTTTGATGAAAAAACGCGAAAATAACCATGAAGGAAGCGTTTTATCGAAAAACGGACTTCAGATTCGTGTTCAGCACCCCGAAAAACCCCTTAGAGAGTAGGTTTGAAAGCGATTAAACAGAGTTAATTTTTGAGCAATTTTGATGAAAAAACGCGAAAATAACCATGAAGGAAGCGTTTTATCGAAAAACGGACTTCAGATTCGTGTTCAGCACCCCGAAAACCCCTTAGAGAGTAGGTTTGAAAGCGATTAAACAGAGTTAATTTTTGAGCAATTTTGATGAAAAAACGCGAAAATAACCATGAAGGAAGCGTTTTATCGAAAAACGGACTTCAGATTCGTGTTCAGCACCCCGAAAAACCCCTTAGAGAGTAGGTTTGAAAGCGATTAAACAGAGTTAATTTTTGAGCAATTTTGATGAAAAAACGCGAAAATAACCATGAAGGAAGCGTTTTATCGAAAAACGGACTTCAGATTCGTGTTCAGCACCCCGAAAACCCCTTAGAGAGTAGGTTTGAAAGCGATTAAACAGAGTTAATTTTTGAGCAATTTTGATGAAAAAACGCGAAAATAACCATGAAGGAAGCGTTTTATCGAAAAACGGACTTCAGATTCGTGTTCAGCACCCCGAAAACCCCTTAGAGAGTAGGTTTGAAAGCGATTAAACAGAGTTAATTTTTGAGCAATTTTGATGAAAAAACGCGAAAATAACCATGAAGGAAGCGTTTTATCGAAAAACGGACTTCAGATTCGTGTTCAGCACCCCGAAAAACCCCTTAGAGAGTAGGTTTGAAAGCGATTAAACAGAGTTAATTTTTGAGCAATTTTGATGAAAAAACGCGAAAATAACCATGAAGGAAGCGTTTTATCGAAAAACGGACTTCAGATTCGTGTTCAGCACCCCGAAAAACCCCTTAGAGAGTAGGTTTGAAAGCGATTAAACAGAGTTAATTTTTGAGCAATTTTGATGAAAAAACGCGAAAATAACCATGAAGGAAGCGTTTTATCGAAAAACGGACTTCAGATTCGTGTTCAGCACCCCGAAAAACCCCTTAGAGAGTAGGTTTGAAAGCGATTAAACAGAGTTAATTTTTGAGCAATTTTGATGAAAAAACGCGAAAATAACCATGAAGGAAGCGTTTTATCGAAAAAACGGACTTCAGATTCGTGTTCAGCACCCCGAAAACCCCTTAGAGAGTAGGTTTGAAAGCGATTAAACAGAGTTAATTTTTGAGCAATTTTGATGAAAAAACGCGAAAATAACCATGAAGGAAGCGTTTTATCGAAAAACGGACTTCAGATTCGTGTTCAGCACCCCGAAAAACCCCTTAGAGAGTAGGTTTGAAAGCGATTAAACAGAGTTAATTTTTGAGCAATTTTGATGAAAAAACGCGAAAATAACCATGAAGGAAGCGTTTTATCGAAAAACGGACTTCAGATTCGTGTTCAGCACCCCGAAAAACCCCTTAGAGAGTAGGTTTGAAAGCGATTAAACAGAGTTAATTTTTGAGCAATTTTGATGAAAAAACGCGAAAATAACCATGAAGGAAGCGTTTTATCGAAAAACGGACTTCAGATTCGTGTTCAGCACCCCGAAAACCCCTTAGAGAGTAGGTTTGAAAGCGATTAAACAGAGTTAATTTTTGAGCAATTTTGATGAAAAAACGCGAAAATAACCATGAAGGAAGCGTTTTATCGAAAAACGGACTTCAGATTCGTGTTCAGCACCCCGAAAAACCCCTTAGAGAGTAGGTTTGAAAGCGATTAAACAGAGTTAATTTTTGAGCAATTTTGATGAAAAAACGCGAAAATAACCATGAAGGAAGCGTTTTATCGAAAAACGGACTTCAGATTCGTGTTCAGCACCCCGAAAAACCCCTTAGAGAGTAGGTTTGAAAGCGATTAAACAGAGTTAATTTTTGAGCAATTTTGATGAAAAAACGCGAAAATAACCATGAAGGAAGCGTTTTATCGAAAACGGACTTCAGATTCGTGTTCAGCACCCCGAAAAACCCCTTAGAGAGTAGGTTTGAAAGCGATTAAACAGAGTTAATTTTTGAGCAATTTTGATGAAAAAACGCGAAAATAACCATGAAGGAAGCGTTTTATCGAAAAACGGACTTCAGATTCGTGTTCAGCACCCCGAAAAACCCCTTAGAGAGTAGGTTTGAAAGCGATTAAACAGAGTTAATTTTTGAGCAATTTTGATGAAAAAACGCGAAAATAACCATGAAGGAAGCGTTTTATCGAAAAACGGACTTCAGATTCGTGTTCAGCACCCCGAAAAACCCCTTAGAGAGTAGGTTTGAAAGCGATTAAACAGAGTTAATTTTTGAGCAATTTTGATGAAAAAACGCGAAAATAACCATGAAGGAAGCGTTTTATCGAAAAACGGACTTCAGATTCGTGTTCAGCACCCCGAAAACCCCTTAGAGAGTAGGTTTGAAAGCGATTAAACAGAGTTAATTTTTGAGCAATTTTGATGAAAAAACGCGAAAATAACCATGAAGGAAGCGTTTTATCGAAAAACGGACTTCAGATTCGTGTTCAGCACCCCGAAAAACCCCTTAGAGAGTAGGTTTGAAAGCGATTAAACAGAGTTAATTTTTGAGCAATTTTGATGAAAAAACGCGAAAATAACCATGAAGGAAGCGTTTTATCGAAAAACGGACTTCAGATTCGTGTTCAGCACCCCGAAAAACCCCTTAGAGAGTAGGTTTGAAAGCGATTAAACAGAGTTAATTTTTGAGCAATTTTGATGAAAAAACGCGAAAATAACCATGAAGGAAGCGTTTTATCGAAAAACGGACTTCAGATTCGTGTTCAGCACCCCGAAAAACCCCTTAGAGAGTAGGTTTGAAAGCGATTAAACAGAGTTAATTTTTGAGCAATTTTGATAGAAAATCGCGAAAATAACCATGAAGGAAGCGTTTTATCGAAAAACGGACTTCAGATTCGTGTTCAGCACCCCGAAAACCCCTTAGAGAGTAGGTTTGAAAGCGATTAAACAGAGTTTAATTTTTGAGCAATTTTGATGAAAAAACGCGAAAATAACCATGAAGGAAGCGTTTTATCGAAAAACGGACTTCAGATTCGTGTTCAGCACCCCGAAAAACCCCTTAGAGAGTAGGTTTGAAAGCGATTAAACAGAGTTAATTTTTGAGCAATTTTGATGAAAAAACGCGAAAATAACCATGAAGGAAGCGTTTTATCGAAAAACGGACTTCAGATTCGTGTTCAGCACCCCGAAAAACCCCTTAGAGAGTAGGTTTGAAAGCGATTAAACAGAGTTAATTTTTGAGCAATTTTGATGAAAAAACGCGAAAATAACCATGAAGGAAGCGTTTTATCGAAAAACGGACTTCAGATTCGTGTTCAGCACCCCGAAAAACCCCTTAGAGAGTAGGTTTGAAAGCGATTAAACAGAGTTAATTTTTGAGCAATTTTGATGAAAAAACGCGAAAATAACCATGAAGGAAGCGTTTTATCGAAAAACGGACTTCAGATTCGTGTTCAGCACCCCGAAAAACCCCTTAGAGAGTAGGTTTGAAAGCGATTAAACAGAGTTAATTTTTGAGCAATTTTGATGAAAAATCGCGAAAATAACCATGAAGGAAGCGTTTTATCGAAAAACGGACTTCAGATTCGTGTTCAGCACCCCGAAAAACCCCTTAGAGAGTAGGTTTGAAAGCGATTAAACAGAGTTAATTTTTGAGCAATTTTGATGAAAAAACGCGAAAATAACCATGAAGGAAGCGTTTTATCGAAAAACGGACTTCAGATTCGTGTTCAGCACCCCGAAAAACCCCTTAGAGAGTAGGTTTGAAAGCGATTAAACAGAGTTAATTTTTGAGCAATTTTGATGAAAAATCGCGAAAATAACCATGAAGGAAGCGTTTTATCGAAAAACGGACTTCAGATTCGTGTTCAGCACCCCGAAAAACCCCTTAGAGAGTAGGTTTGAAAGCGATTAAACAGAGTTTAATTTTTGAGCAATTTTGATGAAAAAATCGCGAAAATAACCATGAAGGAAGCGTTTTATCGAAAAACGGACTTCAGATTCGTGTTCAGCACCCCGAAAAACCCCTTAGAGAGTAGGTTTGAAAGCGATTAAACAGAGTTAATTTTTGAGCAATTTTGATGAAAAATCGCGAAAATAACCATGAAGGAAGCGTTTTATCGAAAAACGGACTTCAGATTCGTGTTCAGCACCCCGAAAACCCCTTAGAGAGTAGGTTTGAAAGCGATTAAACAGAGTTAATTTTTGAGCAATTTTGATGAAAAATCGCGAAAATAACCATGAAGGAAGCGTTTTATCGAAAAACGGACTTCAGATTCGTGTTCAGCACCCCGAAAAACCCCTTAGAGAGTAGGTTTGAAAGGGATTAAACAGAGTTTAATTTTTGAGCAATTTTGATGAAAAATCGCGAAAATAACCATGAAGGAAGCGTTTTATCGAAAAACGGACTTCAGATTCGTGTTCAGCACCCCGAAAAACCCCTTAGAGAGTAGGTTTGAAAGGGATTAAACAGAGTTTAATTTTTGAGCAATTTTGATGAAAAATCGCGAAAATAACCATGAAGGAAGCGTTTTATCGAAAAACGGACTTCAGATTCGTGTTCAGCACCCTGAAAAACCCCTTAGAGAGTAGGTTTGAAAGGGATTAAACAGAGATAATTTTTGAGCAATTTTGATAGAAAATCGCGAAAATAACCATGAAGGAAGCGTTTTATCGAAAAACGGACTTCAGATTCGTGTTCAGCACCCCGAAAAACCTCTTAGGGAGTAGGTTTGAAAGGGATTAAACAGAGTGGCCTTTCAAAATGATAATGATACAAAAAATATACTAAATGTACTAATATACATAGTTATATGACTCAACTGCAATCCGTACTGGTCAGTTTCAAGCTTGAGTCACTAATAATGAGCATAATTTGGAACTGGACTGCTCAACTATAAGTTATGTGTAATTAGATAATTCACTTACTTACCAGATAGGTACTAAATGTTCAGATTCTACCTACATTTTCGATATCTCGTAGACTATACGGTATAGATACGATCGAGTGGATCTACCCGATTAAAGATACTGTTGGTAGGAAGATATAGTGTTGAAGATAAAGTTGGTAGAAAGATGTAGTGTTAAAGATAATGTTGGTAGGAAGATGTAGAGTTAAAGATAATGTTGGTAGGAAGATTAGTATTGAACATATAGTTAGTAGGATGATGTAGTATTAAAGATAATATTGGTACTTACCGATCGGGGTAACTGCATCTCACATCTTGAGGGAACTATCGCGGATTGAACGAACGCGGGAACACAGGATGATACTTGCCGGCGGAGGCCTCGGGAAAGACTGAGGAGGAGAGACGAACTACGATTGGCCGAGCGCCCCGCCCGACCTACGTGGGCACTGCGAGACCCCCGAGCGAAAGGCCACGTCCCGAAGTGGCTGCTGCCGAACTACGATTGGCCGAGCGCCCCGCCCGACCGACGTAGGCACTGCGAGACCCCCGAGCGAAAGGCCACGTCCGATTCTTCGAAACGCCCGTCTCTTCCAGTCCAGTCCCCGGAGGAAATTAATCACCGTGAGGTGGGAAGTTTTCAACAAGTTTTTTTCTCACTTGATTCTTATGTTTTCGAAGGTGCTGAACACGAATCTGATGTTTGCAATCAAAATTTCTCTCCGCGTATTTGAGAAAATTGCGAAAAACTAAGAAATCTTCGCAAGTTTTTCAGTTTTTTGCTTATAACTTGGAAATTACGCGTGATATCGAAAAGATTGTTCCATTCATTCTAGAAGAAGATTGAATTCTGCGTTGAATGGGTTCCTCAAACCTAAAATTTAATACAACAGTACAGACACAATCGCCAACCGAAATTCGACGATTTTTCCCATGTTGGAGAAAAATTAAAGTACTACTCGTTTTCTAGTGCTCATATCTTTGGAAACCCCTCTCTGATCGAAAACAGTAGGGAAAGAAAGTCGTAGAGAATTGTATTATAAATTCAGAGAGCACCGTAAATTTAAATTGTGACGATTTTCCAAGGTCATACGCTAAAAAAATCGAAACAGTCGTTTGTCTGATTTTGGTGTTGGTTGCATGTTACATTCATTCATTGGCTTTGGTGTCTAGTTCATCGTGAATGCAGTTGAAATTAAATTTAAGATTGAATAGCATCGTCAAATCTCAGAAATAGATCCAGAACACAGGAAATGGGAAGTACGCATACCACAATTTAATTTAAAAAATACTGTATACCCAATTGATAATTATTTATCCAATTTATGATTACAAGACTTCGTGCAAAATATTACGTTTATCACGGTTATTTTCGCGATTTTTCATCAAAATTGCTCAAAAATAAACTCTGTTTAATCGCTTTCAAACCTACTCTCTAAGGGGTTTTTCGGGTGCTGAACACGAATCTGAGGTCTGTTTTTTGATAAAACGCTTCTTTCATGGTTATTTTCGCGATTTTTCATCAAAATTGCTCAAAAAATAAACTCTGTTTAATCGCTTTCAAACCTACTCTCTAAGGGGTTTTTCGGGGTGCTGAACACGAATCTGAAGTCCTTTTTTTCGATAAAACGCTTCTTTCATGGTTATTTTCGCGTTTTTTCATCAAAATTGCTCAAAAATAAACTCTGTTTAATCGCTTTCAAACCTACTCTCTATGGGGTTTTTCGGGGTGCTGAACACGAATCTGAAGTCCGTTTTTCGATAAAACGCTTCTTTCATGGTTATTTTCGCGATTTTTCATCAAAATTGCTCAAAAATAAACTCTGTTTAATCGCTTTCAAACCTACTCTCTAAGGGGTTTTTCGGGGTGCTGAACACGAATCTGAAGTCCGTTTTTCGATAAAACGCTTCCTTCATGGTTATTTTCGCGATTTTTCATCAAAATTGCTCAAAAATAAACTCTGTTTAATCGCTTTCAAACCTACTCTCTAGGGGGTCTTTCGGGGTGCTGAACACGAATCTGAAGTCCTTTTTTCGATAAAACGCTTCCATCATGGTTATTTTCGCGATTTTTCATCAAAATTGCTCAAAAATAAACTCTGTTTAATCGCTTTCAAACCTACTCTCTAAGGGGTTTTTCGGGGTGCTGAACACGAATCTGAAGTCCGTTTTTCGATAAAACGCTTCCTTCATGGTTATTTTCGCGATTTTTCATCAAAATTGCCAAAAAAAATAAACTCTGTTTAATCGCTTTAAACCCTACTCTCTAAGGGGTTTTTCGGGTGCTGAACACGAATCTGAAGTCCGTTTTTCGATAAAACGCTTCCTTCATGGTTATTTTCGCGATTTTTCATCAAAATTGCTCAAAAATAAACTCTGTTTAATCGCTTTCAAACCTACTCTCTAAGGGGTTTTTCGGGGTGCTGAACACGAATCTGAAGTCCGTTTTTCGATAAAACGCTTCCTTCATGGTTATTTTCGCGATTTTTCATCAAAATTGCTCAAAAATAAACTCTGTTTAATCGCTTTCAAACCTACTCTCTAAGGGGTTTTTCGGGGTGCTGAACACGAATCTGAAGTCCGTTTTTCGATAAAACGCTTCCTTCATGGTTATTTTCGCGTTTTTTCATCAAAATTGCTCAAAAATAAACTCTGTTTAATCGCTTTCAAACCTACTCTCTAAGGGGTTTTTCGGGGTGCTGAACACGAATCTGAAGTCCGTTTTTCGATAAAACGCTTCCTTCATGGTTATTTTCGCGATTTTTCATCAAAATTGCTCAAAAATAAATGTTTAATCGCTTTCAAACCTACTCTCTAAGGGGTTTTTCGGGGTGCTGAACACGAATCTGAAGTCCGTTTTTCGATAAAACGCTTCCTTCATGGTTATTTTCGCGATTTTTCATCAAAATTGCTCAAAAATAAACTCTGTTTAATCGCTTTCAAACCTACTCTCTAAGGGGTTTTTCGGGGTGCTGAACACGAATCTGAAGTCCGTTTTTCGATAAAACGCTTCCTTCATGGTTATTTTCGCGATTTTTCATCAAAATTGCTCAAAAATAAACTCTGTTTAATCGCTTTCAAACCTACTCTCTAAGGGGTTTTTCGGGGTGCTGAACACGAATCTGAAGTCCGTTTTTCGATAAAACGCTTCCTTCATGGTTATTTTCGCGATTTTTCATCAAAATTGCTCAAAAATAAACTCTGTTTAATCGCTTTCAAACCTACTCTCTAAGGGGTTTTTCGGGGTGCTGAACACGAATCTGAAGTCCGTTTTTCGATAAAACGCTTCCTTCATGGTTATTTTCGCGATTTTTCATCAAAATTGCTCAAAAATAAACTCTGTTTAATCGCTTTCAAACCTACTCTCTAAGGGGTTTTTCGGGGTGCTGAACACGAATCTGAAGTCCGTTTTTCGATAAAACGCTTCCTTCATGGTTATTTTCGCGATTTTTCATCAAAATTGCTCAAAAATAAACTCTGTTTAATCGCTTTCAAACCTACTCTCTAAGGGGTTTTTCGGGGTGCTGAACACGAATCTGAAGTCCTAAGGGGTTTTTCGGGGTGCTGAACACGAATCTGAAGTCCGTTTTTCGATAAAACGCTTCTTTCATGGTTATTTTCGCGGTTTTTCATCAAAATTGCTCAAACAGTAAACTCAGTTCAATCGCTTTCTAACCTACTCTCTAAGGGGTTTTTCGGGTGCTGAACACGAATCTGAAGTCCGTTTTTCAGATAAATCGCTTCTTTCATGGTTATTTATCGAAAAACGGACTTCAGATTCGTGTTCAGCACCCCGAAAAACCCCTTAGAGAGTAGGTTTGAAAGGGATTAAACAGAGATAATTTTTGAGCAATTTTGATGAAAAATCGCGAAAATAACCATGAAGGAAGCGTTTTATCGAAAAACGGACTTCAGATTCGTGTTCAGCACCCCGAAAACCCCTTAGAGAGTAGGTTTGAAAGGGATTAAACAGAGATAATTTTTGAGCAATTTTGATGAAAAATCGCGAAAATAACCATGAAGGAAGCGTTTTATCGAAAAACGGACTTCAGATTCGTGTTCAGCACCCCGAAAAACCCCTTAGAGAGTAGGTTTGAAAGGGATTAAACAGAGATAATTTTTGAGCAATTTTGATGAAAAATCGCGAAAATAACCATGAAGGAAGCGTTTTATCGAAAAACGGACTTCAGATTCGTGTTCAGCACCCCGAAAAAACCCCTTAGAGAGTAGGTTTGAAAGGGATTAAACAGAGATAATTTTTGAGCAATTTTGATGAAAAATCGCGAAAATAACCATGAAGGAAGCGTTTTATCGAAAAACGGACTTCAGATTCGTGTTCAGCACCCCGAAAACCCCTTAGAGAGTAGGTTTGAAAGCGATTAAACAGAGATAATTTTTGAGCAATTTTGATGAAAAATCGCGAAAATAACCATGAAGGAAGCGTTTTATCGAAAAACGGACTTCAGATTCGTGTTCAGCACCCCGAAAAACCCCTTAGAGAGTAGGTTTGAAAGGGATTAAACAGAGATAATTTTTGAGCAATTTTGATGAAAAATCGCGAAAATAACCATGAAGGAAGCGTTTTATCGAAAAACGGACTTCAGATTCGTGTTCAGCACCCCGAAAAACCCCTTAGAGAGTAGGTTTGAAAGCGATTAAACAGAGTTAATTTTTGAGCAATTTTGATGAAAAAACGCGAAAATAACCATGAAGGAAGCGTTTTATCGAAAAACGGACTTCAGATTCGTGTTCAGCACCCCGAAAACCCCTTAGAGAGTAGGTTTGAAAGCGATTAAACAGAGTTAATTTTTGAGCAATTTTGATGAAAAAACGCGAAAATAACCATGAAGGAAGCGTTTTATCGAAAAACGGACTTCAGATTCGTGTTCAGCACCCCGAAAAACCCCTTAGAGAGTAGGTTTGAAAGGATTAAACAGAGTTAATTTTTGAGCAATTTTGATGAAAAATCGCGAAAATAACCATGAAGGAAGCGTTTTATCGAAAAACGGACTTCAGATTCGTGTTCAGCACCCCGAAAAACCTCTTAGAGAGTAGGTTTGAAAGGGATTAAACAGAGATAATTTTTGAGCAATTTTGATGAAAAATCGCGAAAATAACCATGAAGGAAGCGTTTTATCGAAAAACGGACTTCAGATTCGTGTTCAGCACCCCGAAAAACCCCTTAGAGAGTAGGTTTGAAAGGGATTAAACAGAGATAATTTTTGAGCAATTTTGATGAAAAATCGCGAAAATAACCATGAAGGAAGCGTTTTATCGAAAAACGGACTTCAGATTCGTGTTCAGCACCCCGAAAAACCCCTTAGAGAGTAGGTTTGAAAGGGATTAAACAGAGATAATTTTTGAGCAATTTTGATGAAAAAACGCGAAAATAACCATGAAGGAAGCGTTTTATCGAAAAACGGACTTCAGATTCGTGTTCAGCACCCCGAAAAACCCCTTAGAGAGTAGGTTTGAAAGGATTAAACAGAGTTAATTTTTGAGCAATTTTGATGAAAAAACGCGAAAATAACCATGAAGGAAGCGTTTTATCGAAAAACGGACTTCAGATTCGTGTTCAGCACCCCGAAAAACCCCTTAGAGAGTAGGTTTGAAAGGGATTAAACAGAGTTAATTTTTGAGCAATTTTGATGAAAAAACGCGAAAATAACCATGAAGGAAGCGTTTTATCGAAAAACGGACTTCAGATTCGTGTTCAGCACCCCGAAAAACCCCTTAGAGAGTAGGTTTGAAAGCGATTAAACAGAGTTAATTTTTGAGCAATTTTGATGAAAAAACGCGAAAATAACCATGAAGGAAGCGTTTTATCGAAAAACGGACTTCAGATTCGTGTTCAGAAAACCCCTTAGAGAGTAGGTTTGAAACCGATTAAACAGAGTTAATTTTTGAGCAATTTTGATGAAAAAACGCGAAAATAACCATGAAGGAAGCGTTTTATCGAAAAACGGACTTCAGATTCGTGTTCAGCACCCCGAAAAACCCCTTAGAGAGTAGGTTTGAAAGCGATTAAACAGAGTTTAATTTTTGAGCAATTTTGATGAAAAAACGCGAAAATAACCATGAAGGAAGCGTTTTATCGAAAAACGGACTTCAGATTCGTGTTCAGCACCCCGAAAAACCCCTTAGAGAGTAGGTTTGAAAGCGATTAAACAGAGTTAATTTTTGAGCAATTTTGATGAAAAAACGCGAAAATAACCATGAAGGAAGCGTTTTATCGAAAAACGGACTTCAGATTCGTGTTCAGCACCCCGAAAAACCCCTTAGAGAGTAGGTTTGAAAGCGATTAAACAGAGTTAATTTTTGAGCAATTTTGATGAAAAAAAACGCGAAAATAACCATGAAGGAAGCGTTTTATCGAAAAACGGACTTCAGATTCGTGTTCAGCACCCCGAAAAACCCCTTAGAGAGTAGGTTTGAAAGCGATTAAACAGAGTTAATTTTTGAGCAATTTTTGATGAAAAAACGCGAAAATAACCATGAAGAGCGTTTTATCGA
>JAVIWC010009712.1:0-14596 GCA_031894815.1 Creontiades dilutus
CACAGTTACCCACCTTGGAAACCTAAACCGTGGATCAAGTTGAAGGGTACACGGGAAAAACATTTTTTAGGTAAATGAGTCACCAAATAAAGGATTTTGAGGCGAAGAATCCGAATGGGAAAACACCTTTCATCACACTCATCTAGCAGGTAGAAGTTTTACTATACTGGGGAAGAACAACTTTATCGCCCCAGCTTGTATGGAAGAACCCCATCATTGCAGTTTAAATGACCTTAAATGGCAATTTATTTTCTACATTTATGACGAATCTGTTACCAAGAAGGGTGTAGATGATGTTTGCAAAAAGTTGAAACATTTTGTCGATCAAATTTTGGCACAGGAAGTTAGGGAAGTTGTCTTCTGCGATTCTTGCGCCGAGCAAAATAAGAATTTCAAAACCATAAGGTTCTTTCATTGTCAGGTGACAGAAGAAAGGCGTTTTGATACAGTGAAGGTTGTATTTCCAATACGTGGTCACTCGTACTTGGAATGCAACCGTAACACGGGTATCGTTAAACAATCTTCATACACGGAGACACCCTAGGATTGGATGGAGGTTTTGAGAACTGCACGGTTGAATCTTTTTTCCTTTTGAAGTCATTGATTGCGGACAAAATTTAACTTTCCAAAATTGGACCGAATTTTGAACTTTTTTTTCTAGTCCTGAAACGTGTCCGATCCAAATCCGACCAGTGAGAGTACTTGGTTTTTCTCACACTAAGAATAATCACAAAGGATGCCACTCCTAGCCTAGCCAATAAAAAAACTTGCTAGTGCTGCTTTCGGAGGATCTTGGAAGCAGCAGTAAATCTGAACGTCCCTCTGAAAACAACTATTCAGCTGGGAGAGGAGCTCGATTTATTTATTAATAACATTCAACTTTACAAAGTTCTCCTTCAAGTCAAAGAAATGACCTCTCTTCAATACAACGAAATCATACCCGCTTGAAGTTAGAAATCTACTCAACGCAAAACGCAAGGCAAGGAGGAAATGGAAACATGACAGAACGCCTGAAAACAAAATTATACTAAACAGTTATGTGAACAAACTTAAAAATCTCATTAGAACTATAGAAAACGAATCCGTAGGAAATTTTTTGTGTAAACTGACTGCAGAAAAGGACACTGAATACTCACTTTACAAGGCCACCAAGTACTTGAAACGGGCTCAAACTCACTCCCCCCCAATCAGAAAGGATGATAGTTCTTGGGCCAGAAGTAGTCAAGATAAAGCGCGGATTTTCGCGGACCACCTCTGTGAAACGTTCCAACCGTTACATCAACTAACTTTCGAAGAAAATACTGAGTATGTAGGAAAAATAGACGAACTGGAAATGGAGCCAGTCTCACTTAAAGAAATTAAGGAAGAAATAAATAAAAACATCCAAGCCAAAAAGGCACCTGGCTACGACTTGATAACAGGTCAAATCGTCAAGGAACTACCAGAAAAGGCAGTGAAACTGCTGCACATTATTAATGCTGCGTTTAGATTAAAGCATGTACCATCCCAGTGGAAAGTGGCTGAGGCGATTATGATACCCAGACCAGGGAAGCCGTTAACTGAGAAGACAGGGTATCGCCCAATTTCGCTGCTTCCCGTCCTGTCGAAACTATTTGAAAAATTGTTATTAAAAAGGCTTGAACCAATACTCGAAGATAGGAATTTGATCCCAGATCACCAATTCGGCTTTAGGCAACGCCACTCAACAATCGATCAAGTCCATAGAATAGCTAACGTAATTGAAAGAGCGCTTGAAGGCAAGCAAGTATGTGCTGGCTTATTCCTTGACGTGGCCCAAGCATTCGACAAAGTTTGGCACCCCGGACTTCGTTTAAAAATTAACAGGATCTTCCAAGACAGTTCTATTTACTCCTGACGTCCTATCTTGAGAATAGGCACTTCAGGGTGAAGCAGGACGACCAATACTCCAGTCTGTACAATCTCACCCTGTACATCGTATTCATTTATGAGATAAAATATTGCTAGATGATGTATACTACAATCAGTTGCAATAAATAAAATCACGAAAAAAAAACTAAGAATAAACCTTGTGTCCTGTTGATGCAGAATAAATGTGGTTCTTTGTATAATATTATTTTTTGAATTTTAAAGCGATTATTTTTTTTTAGGTCAAGGAGACGTTCTGATTCAATTTTGAATTTAAACATTTTTTTAAAAACAAAAATGGGTTTTAATTTTGTTTATACTTAATAAAACAACGAATTTATAATAATGAAATTATTGTTTGCTTATCAAAAACGCTGCGAATTCTTTCACTGGGGATTTTTATTATTGGCTTCAACCCGTGTTCTGATTTCAATTTATAACCCTTTTAAGTTTCACACGATTTTATAACACGTTAAACAATAATAAACCAAAAAATTATGTTGGCACCATTGACTTATTCAAAATTCGCTGCCATGGAAAGTTCTTCAAAAATTCAAATTTATGAACGGCCTTGACGTTTTTTATGGTTATCAGAGTACTTCAACCCGTGTATCGGCTATAAACCCTTTTAGGAGTTCACTCCAGTATCCACGTTCACTACATCACTAGGTCTCTACAATCAAAACAAAAACAATAATAAGCCAAAATAACGCGAATGTTGGCACCATACATCGGGAATGGTTTGAGCTACGGACCTGGGGAGGGGCTCATTCGGTTCCTCATGGAAAGTTCTTCAAAAAAATTCCAAATTTAGGCCGCCTTAACTTTTTTTGAGTTTTTTATGGATTTTACAAAACTTTGAAAACAGCCTTAAAGGGGCACTTTAAATTAAGTGAGAGAGCTGGCTCAAAAATTGGGGCGTCGCCGGACCAACATGGATTTTCCTGAAAAGTTCAGATTTTTGCTTCAGCCATTTGAAAGAAATTGCGCGTACACCTTTCATTCATTAAACATAAAAAAATGTTTTGTATTGCAGATTTGGATTCTACACCTTTTGAAACGTAAACCATGAAATTTTCAAAATCAGCTTTTTTCAAGAGCGATTACAATGGTTTATTATTGAAAAATCGATTTTCAACTTTTTTTTTTTGTTTTCAAATTCCAAGTTGAAAAAAAGTTGCTACTAGGTACTACAAATTACCACAAAAAATTTTAGATTTTTAAAAAAATGTTTAGGTCTCCCGCACAAGGCTAAAGCTTAGAAATTTTGCTAAAAAAGTCAATTTTTACCAAAAATTAAAATAACCTAAAACATGCGTTTTTCTAAGTTGCAAGTTGATATTACACAAGTTGATATTACACTAATAATAACCACGAACAACTATATAAAAATTATCTCAATAATGTAGCACATAATTTAGGTCTCCCGCACAAGGCCTAAAAGTCGTAGATTTCGGCCGATTTTAGCAATTTTCCATTACTTGGATATCATTATGGTTCATACTTCAAACCTTAAATGTAACTAAAACCTGGTTTGGCTTGGTTGGAATTCTTGTAATAAGTGAAAATTTCATTATTTATTTCATTATTTAATAATGAAGAACAGTTTAAGGAAGTTACTTGTATGAAGAATGTGTTGAAATAAACTCTTATGTTATTTGCTGTCACTGTTGTTTATTAAAAAAAATAAATTAAAAAAAAGGTTGACATGTCACAAAGTTTAGTGTAGTTGTTAAAAGTAAAAAATATTGTTGATTTTTCCATACGACATAAGAGCCTTAGCACTGTGAGCAAGCGTTTTATTGTTCTATTGCAAATTTAATGGCTTATATGTATTCCTCCTTTGATCTTCGCTTCAAAACCTGTAACCAAAGTTATACAATGTATATAGTATTTATGCACTGCAGACCTACTGATTTAAAAAAAAATCATGAGAGCTATTACGATTTCCTGATGAAATTTTAATTTAATATGGAATACAGAAAGATAAAGACGTTATTAAAAAACATTGTATCCACAAATTAGTCTGTACACTTACTTGAATTTTATTCCTTTACAGAGGTTTTGTACTGGCTCTTGGTCTCAAACGTTGGTAGCTCTTTATGGTCTTCCAGTCTGGCACATATGAAACCATGTCTTTCGATAAGCCCACGTACTCGTTTTGAAGCTTCGGTGACTTCTTGCAAAGAGAATCGAGAAAGCTAGTGCAACCGATATGAAAGGGATAAGGATATTTAAACCCCCTCATATCAATGTTGATGCCAGAACATTATATAGATATGATTGATTGGCTATCCAATTCGGTGACCGAACTGACATAACTGACTCTTGTCACTGATATAAGCCTAGAAGAGTTGAAGTCAATTGCGGGAACTGGCACAGGTGGAAGGGTTGAATTTAGAATTCCTTCTCATACTCAAGCGGTGGAACGAATTGTGAAAGAAGTCACCGAAGCTTCAAAGCGAGTATGTGGGCTGATCGAAAGACATGGTTTCATATGTGCCAGACTGAAAGACCGTAAACAGCTACCTACGTTTGAGACCAAGAGCCAGTACAAAACCTATGTAAAGGAATTCAATTCAAGTAAGTGTACAGACTACTTGGTGGACACAATGTTTTTTAATAACGTCTTTATCTTACTGTATTTCATAATTTATTTTTTTTTTTAAATCAGTAGGTCTGCAGTGCATAAATACTATATACATTGTATAACTTTGGTCTCAGGTTTTGAAGCTAAGATCAAAGGAGGAATACATATAAGCCATTAAATTTGCAATAGAACAATAAAACGCTTGCTCACAGTGCTAAGGCTCTTATGTCATATGGAAAAATCAACAATATTTTTTACTTTTAACAACTACACTAAACTTTGTGACATGTTATAACCTTTTTTTTAATTTTTTTTTTTTTAATAAACAACAGTGACAGCAAATAACATAAGAGTTTATTTCAACACATTCTTCATACAAGTAACTTCCTTAAACTGTTCTTCATTATTAAATAATGAAATAAATAATGAAATTTTCACTTATTACAACAATTCCAACCAAGCCAAACCAGGTTTTAGTTACATTTAAGGTTTGAAGTATGAACCATAATGATATCCAAGTAATGGAAAATTGCTAAAATCGGCCGAAATCTACGACTTTTAGTGGGGCCGTCCACTGGCACCGATTTCGACCGAAAACACATCGGCCGTGCACGGCCGAATAGGACCGAATGATCCCACAACAAGCGAACCAGTTGACGCGCGTCCACTGCATCAGAGCTATTCGGCCGTCATCGGCCGTGCACGGCCGATGGATTTCTAGATCCGAATAAATTGGGATTTTTCGGACGTATTCGGTTGAGCTAGCCCGATGTAGCAAATCGCGCGGTTCTCTCCGTCACTTCCAACAGCTCTTGGGCTTAGCTGGTCTTACACCAAGACCAATGATAATACATTATCCATCTATTGATCAATCACTGCGTGGGACTTCCTAAACATGCGGCACCTACCTAATCTCGGCCTATATGGTCTTTTATTAGAGATTTAGTAGGAAAATGCTTGGTACTTACCTGTGTATTTGCATGTTCCGGCATTCCATTGTATCAATCCATGAAGATTCATGTTCCCAATAAATGGAAAATGAAGATAGAACGGTATTCGCGCGAACACGGAACGAAGTAGACTGCCGGAGACCGCCACGCCCGAACGACCGGAGAGAACTGGCCGAGGCCTCGACGCCCGAAGACGAACAGGAAAGGACTGGTCGAGGCCGCCCCGCCCGAAGACGGACAGGAAAGGACTGGTCGAAGCCGGCCGCTCTCCGATACGAGCGGAGGGATAGGCGGTCGCCGCGGGGCCCGGAAAGTTCGTGTTTTCGAATTTTAGACGCTCGAAAACTTCGGGAACACGAACTTTTTGACGCAACTTCACAAAACACACTTTGAATTAATCTTGAAAACAGAGTACCATGTCCTACTCATGAAAAATATAGGCACTACTTTTGTTATAGGTAATAATTCCCTCGAAAAATAGATTGAAAATAACGGTTTTACTTAATGTGTTGGCCCCTATAACGGTCATATCTTCACGTCCTCAGGAATTTGATATCGGACTGATATCACAGCTAAAAAAAGGCTTAAATGGTTACCGATATTGCTTCTGCACAAAATAAGACATTGGTTTGATAGTTTTTACCATTTGGGTATACACAGTACCTTTTCTTTTTTATTTATTCGGATATCTTATTTCGTTTATTATTCAATAATGAACCTAAGTTAAAAATGGGTTGTGAAAGACTAATTAGTTTAGTAGAAGATAATGTGGCACTGTGGGATATGCGGGACAAACGATATCATCGACGAGACATTCAAATGAAGTTGTGGACAAAGATCGCTTATTATTATTAATCATAGTCGAGTCACCATGTCGTTTATATTATTCAAAATTTAATATTTTTTATTCGGCTCATTTTAAATCAAGGCCAGTATTGAATTTTTGAAATTGTAAACACGCGGAGTAGACTTATCTTAATAGTTATACGCTAATAGGTAATAATAATTATTATAATTATAATTAGTATAATTATTATACTTTTGGTAGTTATGAAGGAGGTTTATTTTAAGCTCAAAACCAAAACTAAATACTTGTGTTATTGATGAAAAATGTCTTAAATTTTTCTCGTACGAAATAGGCTGCATTTACACATCTATTTTCACCAACGGTAGCAAAACGATCACATGTTTGTGTTGACGCAGGAACATCTGAGGGTAAAATCTGAGATCCTTCTTTATCAATAACAATGTTATGCAACAAACATATGCATTTAATGATTGTGTCAGCATCTTCTGGATTAACGTCTATAGCTTTGTGCTATTTTCAAACAATATAACATCATCAAAATCCATTATAATGTTGCTTACTTTGTCACGAGACACAAAAGCACATGTAACATTTCACTAGCAACTGACGAACTGGACTGACAAAAACCGGCTCCAGTGGACGCGCGTTTTCGGACGAAATTTCGTCCGGCGTGCCGGCCGGCGCGTCGGACGATCTGCCGGCTGTGCAGCCGGTTCCAGTGGACGACGGCCCTTAGGCCTTGTGCGGGAGACCTAAATTATGTGCTACATTATTGAGATAATTTTTATATAGTTGTTCGTGGTTATTATTAGTGTAATATCAACTTGCAACTTAGAAAAACGCATGTTTTAGGTTATTTTAATTGTTTGTAAAAATTGACTTTTTTAGCAAAATTTCTAAACTTTAGGCCTTGTGCGGGAGACCTAAACATTTTTTTAAAAATCTAAAATTTTTTGTGGTAGTTTGTTGTACCTAGTAGCAACTTTTTTTCAACTTGGAATTTGAAAACAAAAAAAAAGTTGAAAATCGATACACCCTACTGCGTAGAACTTGAGCTACTCTACTGATGCATATTTTTTAATCAGCCCTTACAGCCTCTGAGTAATTTAAATTAACCAATTTAATTTTTTTCTAGATCGCCAAAGAATATCCTATCTCGCGAATATTCCAAATCGATCTTCTATAAATTCCGAAACACGGAATAAGCCCATTAGAACAACGTTAACAATAATCGTATTCAACCTCCGCGTGCATTTTGCCTCTTTTAACTCGTTTGATCGGGATCAAAGGATTTCCCTTCGGTGACACGCTTTGGAGTCAGCTGTTCAAATATTCCTTTTCTCGGGGAAACCCTTCTCAGTTCCCGAATGAAAGGACTTAAATTTCAATACATCTGTGTTCCCCTTCAAGGTTTATTCAAAGGTTTTCAACTCGGATAAGAGCCGGAGAATGGGGCTCTAAATGGTTCATTATTCACCGCCGGTTGTTTGGAAGGTAGAAGAAACATTTCCTTGCGTGGCTTCTCTCATTCAAGAATGCGTTAACTGGTAATGGACACATTTGCTTGATTTATAGAGGAAAAGTTAACTAGGCCCTAATTAACAAGTTTAATAGTAAACCTGGCTCTATTGAACTATCAAGACCTTCCCCAACAACACAGGCCAAGAATATCGTTGAGAAAGTATACTAAAGTATACTCATGTTTCAAATCACATGTATGGATTTGCACCAATTTTATCTGACTAAATAAATTATCTACCTAAACGTCTAACAAACTCTGGTGATTGTTAACTGAATACTAATCACTTCGGGTAATAGTGAACCTGGCCCAATTGAACTCGACTGATAGAAAACTAGATACTCATCCCCTTGGGTAATTGTGACCCTGGGTGGTAGTTAACTGAGTTCTAGTCCTTAATATTCCCATGCATAATATTGAATCCAGGCACAGTAAACTGAGTTCTAATCCTCTGGTAATAATGAACCCAGGTAGTAGTTAACTGAGTTCTAATCATCTCGGGTAATGAAGCAAATAGTGAAATAAGCTCCTATATGCAGGAAAAGTAAGGGCTGTCGTCAAAACGAGGAATACAGGAGGAAATAGCTTTATTTCTCGTTGAGGAAGCAAAAGTGACGGTGGTCAAGATGAACGGAAGGTGCGAATGAATTAACGGAGAACCAATCAATACATCTGTCGTAAGGCAGGACGGGGGAGACGGCAAAGGGCAGAGCACGGGAAAAGGGCTGTCACTGTGAGGACTGGATCTGTCACGGTTTGCCGTGAAAAGGGGGTGAGAAGGGTTGTGAAAACGGGGGGAAGGGATTCGCGAAAAGGGGCTCCGTTAATGGGGGTCTTTCATCTTTCATCGGCCAGTAAATAATTGCTTCCGAAAGCTCGCTATTAGTTCGACGTAAGGTTTGTAATCTCCTATCGGCCTCTGAGATTTATCGTGTCTACTTAAAGCTACAACAAGAGCTTCCCCATTGCAACACAACACTTGTAAGTTCGGAAATACGTAGATATACGGAATTGTATCATTTGTTTGAGGGTAAATCTATGGAAAAGTTTAGGTTTTTAAGAAACAACAAGTGCAAATAAAATATCTACCTTTAAAACTAATATTTGAGAGACAAAACTCAATATTTACAACGCTACAATTTGTACAGCGCTCCGTTCTGTCTCCGGACGAGAAAACCGTTACACAACCACATATAATTTGCAAGAAAAGAAGATGACGCTGCATCAATCCATCAACATCACTCGACTTTCAATCCGTTATTGGGATAAACATTTTTTTAAAGCGATTTTTTTCAGAAAGCTACCTTTATTGTCATAAAAACCCATGTCTTAGCGTTTTGAAACAACATTCATCAATTTTTAAGCAACTTTTTGAATTTAGAGTTGAATCGATAATGAAAAACGAACTCCAAAGGATCGCAATTGCAATTCCAACATTGAACATTAAAAACAAGCGAATTGAATAATAAACCCCAGTGAAAGAATTTGTAGCGTTTTTTTATTGAACCTCAATACCCCCCACAATAAAAACATCTATAATTTATCAAGTCCTTTAGCACTCGTATTGCGTTAAAACTTCCCCAAATCCAAATTTAAACGATGTAGCCAAAGGTAGACGATGATGTAGAGGAGGCACACAAATATCATCAACTGATCAATCCAAATAGGTGTTTTGGTTGAGAACCGATTTACCTGAAATTCAATAATCGCTCTATCACCTATGAAACACGCACACTACGAAGCTTAGTACAGATTCAATTCACGAACGCAAGCCAATTGAATAATAAACCCCAGTGAAAGAATACTTATTCACCCCAGTAGTAATATTGAATAATATTTACCTATATATTATCAGCGTTTCATGCATATCAGAATGCTTCAACCCGTGTATCGGCTATAAACTACATGTATCCACATCGGCTATCATTCCAGTATCCACATTAACTACAACTCGACGCTATCGGCCGGACATCACTAGGTTACAAACAAACAATAATAATAACGCAAATGTTGGCACCATAAATCTGGCCATACATCGGGAATGGTTTGACCTACGGACGTGGGGAGGGTCTCATTCGATTCCTCATGGTATGTTCTTCAAAAAGGTACACATTTAGGCCAATTCGACTTGTTTTGAGGTTTTTAGGGATTTTACAAAACTAAATTTTTACAGCCCTTAAAGGGCAGTTTTAAATTGAGTGAGAGAGCTGGCTCAAGAATTGGGGCGTCGTCGGACCAAGATGGATTTTTCCTGAAAATTTCAGATTTTTTGCTTCAGCCGTTTGGGAGAAATCGTCGTACGGCGTACGGACGGAAAATTTTTTCTTTTTGCAGATTTGAAACGTAAACCATGAAATTTTAATGGGGGGTTAGACATTTTTTTTCAAGAGAGATTACAATGGTTTACTATTGAATAAGAAACCAAAAGCTAACAGCTAATTTATCAATTAGTTGAAAAATGAGCTAGCTAATAAATTAGTTAGCTAATGCCCCACACTGCAGTCAAGTACATACAACTTGTAAGAAGCGGGGTGGATAATGAGTTGCGTTTGGTAGAAGTGAGTAACACCAAGAGAGGGAATCAGCTTAACTACGTTTGTTTGGCTCGAGGGCCCGTTTGAAATTTACATAAAGAGCTGATGCTAATGAATGGATGAATTAAATAGATAAACGAATTTGTACAACACAACCACTGCGTAATGATTCGCTGCCTTTCAAGTTGTATTTTCCCTATACCTTAAGCCCAATTTGAATTCCACCCCTGAAGACCAACTAAAACTATGGAATCATTCATGGGAGGAGTTGACTTGCCCAGAGATGATCAAAAATTGTCAGGGGAAGCAAACTTTTCTATGCTTCATTTTCCCGATTAAATGGATCTGCATTTAATTGGATCATCAAAGATTTAGCTAGGTTTGATCACAATATAATCGTTCTTCACCTCGGGGTAATACCTCATCTTGCCCTTTGAGATTCCACTAGACTTTGCGAGTATTCTTTTTCCAGAATCCGGCTAAATGAAAGGAGATTCATCGTCAAAGTTGAGACAATGAGTCAAGGTTAGAAGTTGGCTCGAGAGGGGCAGCGAGGAAAAAGAAGCTATAAGAAGCGGGTAGTTCGAACTTGTAAACACATGAAATTAGTGAGCCACTAAAGGGGAGATTAAAAAGTGGTTTTTATGGCCGGCGGTGGAAGGATTTGAGGTGCTGGCGGTTGTGAAGAAAAGAAAGTAGCCGCTATTCAGTTGTTAGCAGGTTGCTTTCAACAAGAAGACTACAAAAGAAATATGTGTGTTATTTGAGATCGCCCTTTATTTTTTATACATTTTCTACTGATTTTTATACGGAACCTAACTATGCGAATTCGGGTTATAACTGTATTGAACCTCCTATTTTCCGAGATTTCGGTGTATTTAAAACTTTCTTCAGGGCTGTTCATACCATTTGGGTAGGTATGAAACCCTTTTCAAAAAATTAGGCACTTGAAAACAGTGTTTTTAAGCACGCCTAAACGAGTTTGACAAATTCAGATTAGGCCTAATATAGGAACAAAAAATTAGTTTCTAGTGATTAAATATATTTTTTTAATTCCATGATTTCTTTTTACAAGGTGCTTACTAGGTCTTCCACTTATTTAAGAGAAATATATTTCGTACTTATTTATTTAATTTATTTAATATTTCAGGAAAACCAATCTAATGTGATGCGTGCAATTGTTTTTTGCTTACAATGTCTTTCCACTTAGGATCAAAGTTTGTCGTTCCAATCATAGGTAAGTGTTTTGGTTTATTATTCAATAATGAACCATTGTAATCGCTCTGGAAAAAAATTCTAACCCCCCTGAAAATTGCATGGTTTACGTTTCAAAGGGTTTAGAATCCGAATCTGCAATAAAAATTTTTCGTCCGTCCGCCGTACGCACGATATCTCCGAAACGACTGGAGCAAAAGATCTGAAATTTTCAGGAAAAATCCATCTTGGTCCAACGACGCCCCAATTCTTGAGCCAGCTCTCTCACTCAATTTAAAGTGCCCTTTAAGGGCTGTAAAAGTTTTGTAAAATCCCTAAAAACGTCAAAACAAGTCGAATCGGCCTAAATATTTACCTATTTGAAGAACATACCATGAGGAATCGAATGAGCCCTTCCCCACGTCCGTAGGTCAAACCATTCTCGATGTATGGCCCCATTTATGGTGACAACATTTGCGTTTTTTGGTTTATTATCGTTTGTTTGTAACCTAGTGATGTGCCGATAGCTTCGAATTGTAGTGAATGTGGTTACTGGAGTGATAGCCGATGTGGATACTTGTAGTTTATAGCCGATGCACGGGTTGAAGCATCATGATATGTATGAAACGCTGATAATATGTAGGTAAATATTATTCAATATTATTACTGGTGTTTATTATTCAATATTATTACTTGGGTAAATAAGTATTTTTTTCACTGGGGTTTCTTATTCAATTGGCTTGCGTTCATGATTTGAATCTGTACTAAGCTTCGGAGTGTGCCTGTTTCAATAAAAAAACGCTGCAAATTCTTTCACTGGGGTTTATTATTCAATTGGCTTGGGTTCATGATTTGAATTTCTACTAAGCTTTGGAGTGTGCGTGTTTCACAGGTGATAGAGTGATTGTTGAATTTCAGGAGGCACACAAATATGATCAACTGAACAATCCAAATAGGAATTTTAGTTGAGAATAGATTTACGTGCTCTATGCATATCGCCTGAAATTCAATCGCAAATCGCTCTACATCACTTGTGAAACACGCACACTCCAATGCTTAGTAGAAATTCAAATCATGAACGCAAGCCAATTGCATAATAAACCCCAGTGAAAGAATTCGCAGCGTTTTTTCGAAAGCATTGCTCGATATTTGGATTTGGCATGTGTCATTTTAAAAAGGTTTGTTCGCATAGATACGTTGAACCCAAAATTGATATCATTTGTCAGGCAAAACTCTTGATTCCCTTGAAGTCATAACCTTCGGGCGGTAGCCTAATTCTTTCCATCCATCCATGTTTTTCCGCGGGCGGCGGGCCGGACCGAATCCTCCCGCGGGCCGTAGTTTGGTTGTGGTGGTTTTGCCATAGTATGGCAAATTATGATGTATTAATTAAGAGCAAAATCAAATTGTATTTCTCTCAGATGAAAATCAAATTGCTAATAAGATGTAAGCTTGGTGCAATGCTAATAAAGTATTTATGAACGTGCAAATTTGAACGTACAAAAAGTAATGCCTATCGCAGAGCTTTACATTTCTTGTATGACTCCAATGTTATTGTTGATAGGTATAGTAATTTCATCAGTTTTAAGAGGGAAATTCTGATTAGGATTAAGGGAATTGGTTTGTAGAATGCTTGTAATGTATATTTATCCATTACAAAAATAAATAGGTATACTTTTAATTTTCTTATTCTTTTAAGTTTTGATGCTTATGGCTAAGACTGCCTCCACCACACGCCACAAGTTCTAGCGAACTTATTTGGTTGGTGGACGAAAAGTAATTGTTTCATTTATTCATTCTATGCTGCCTTTGTTCAATCGACTTTTTCTGTCAATAAATTGATATTCTATTCTATTAAAAAAAAAAAAAAAAAAAAAAAAAAAAAAAAAGTTTGAGCGGAGGGGGGGGGGTTTAAATTTGGTTTAATGGTTGATTTCAAGGTTCCATATTGAAAACAGAGATGGGCATACCTGATTAACGAATACTTTTACGATTACATTTCCGATTACATTTGTATTCGCGCGAAGCGATTACTTTTTTCGTAAAAGTAATCGAATAACGAGAGTAATCGATTACATTGTAATGGTAATGATATTTATTTTTGATGTTCGTCGCAGACGGTCTTCTGCCTGAATTTAATTAATAAAAATTGACTTTTAACCCTTTTTTCCAGGGGCTAATAATAAACTCTGAAAAAAATCTGCATATTATACAAAGTCAGAAGCTGGCATAGCTAATAAATGAACAATAAAATAGACAATAATTTTATGAAAAATTACATTTTTAGATTATTACAAATTAAGATTTGAAATCAAACGATGTTTCCAAAATTTAACTTCTTGGTTTTAAATTAGTCGGTACTTTTGGTTCCAATTTTATGTGATCACAAGTGGTACCATTATTATTGAATTTTCAATTTGCTATGTTATCTCAACTCCCTATGGGAAAGGATATTATTGAACGTAGTTCACAACTGATTTTAGCGAATTTGCTAGAAAAAAAAGATATTTAAGAAAATAAAAGTATTGGAAGAATTAGAAGAACTGAAACTGTTTTTCGATAATCGTGTGTGCATACCTAGTAGTTTTTCTACAATTTTGAAGAATTCTGTAGGTATTTCTACATTTTTCAAATTTTTGGTAAACTGAAAAAACTTTAGGCTCATAAAATTGTTTGTGATGCAAGCGGGAGTACTTGAAAGGAATAGCAGTTATAGTTATAACTATGACTGTATGTATAAATACATCACTGTGAATAATGATTACGGAAACTTAACGGTTTTGTCAAAGCTTCAAAGTGAAAAATGGGCTCAAAATTTGGGATTTTGAGAACAAAGTTGTGTGGGGTATCGTTTTCGATGTATGTTGTCAATTTGGACGCTTGATTGATTGGAATGTGTCCTGGATTGGACATTCCAATTTCAAGAGCAAAGTATGGTTAAGCTGTCAAATTTACATTTCTCAGCCCGGGGTGATTACTACGGAAGGGGGGTTATGGCGAAAAAATATATATATGACAACGAAAAACATAAATTGTTTCTCAATTTCATTCAACAACGAATATTTTTGGATTCTCCGAAGATTCTCACTTCTGAGACTTCGAAAAACAAAGTAA
>JAVIWC010009713.1:0-14713 GCA_031894815.1 Creontiades dilutus
AGTTTGTAGATCTAAAACACTTACAAAGTTGTATTTAGTTGAAATTTGACAGCGACACGGATCAGTGACATAAATGAGACCAAAATTTTTAAATAACCCAGTTGCTGTTGCCATTTTGCTTCTGAGTCTACCAAGGTAGCGGAAGCATTGTTTTCACTTTCGGAACGTGAAAATTTTTTTTTCTCCAAAATCAAAAATTCCACTCGCATTTTGCGTTTTAGACCTTTCTGAACAATTTTGGTTCCGTCTGTCTGTCTGTCTGTCTGTCAGCAAAATCCTAGTTGTTAGGGCGGGTTGGGGTGTAGAAACTGACCCCTGGATCAATAGTTATAGTCCGATTCTTGATGATTTTCGATGGGATTGTTTGGTTTGATGTGTAGATGATCCCCTATAAGTTTCATGACCCCCGCATCAATAGTAGCCTCTGCGCATGCGCAAACGTGAAATCCTTATTACGCGCATAACTCCAGGAGTTCTTGATCAATTTTGATGAAATTTTCAGGGTTTGTTTGGTTTGATGTGTAGATGGTCCCCTATAAGTTTCATGAGCCCCGGATCAATAGTAACCTCTGCGCATGCACAAACGTGAAATCCTTGTTACGCGCATAACTCTGGGAGTTCTTGACCAATTTCGATGAAATTTTCAGGGATTGTTCGGTTTGATGTGTAGATGTTCACCTATGAGTTTCATGACCCCGGATCAATAGTAGCCTCTGCGCATGCGCAAACGTGAAATCCTTGTTACGCGCATAAATCCGGGAGTTCTTGACCAATTTTGATGACATTTTCAGGGATTGTTCGGACTTATTAGGTATACTTTATAGTTTGTTCAATAGTTGAACATGGCTACCTTTATTTTCTCAAGTTATGCTCCTGCATAACAATAAATTTACCCTAATTCAATATTTACTTCGCCTAATTGAACGAAGTTCTTTAGTCAATAATAATTTTCATGATCTATACAGTCATGTTATAGATACGAGGAAGCTATGTGCCACACCCACTTGGCAGACGTTTTTTCTCCCAGAACTATTGAAAATTCAGCGGCTTTCTTTCTAATAAACGTTTCGTTTTTCGTAGGAGTTCTCAGTTTTCGCCGAAAAACCGGAAAAGGACATTCACAGTTTCATCGGAAATATTACCGACGGATCCGGCAAATTAATGGGCCTCAGCATTCAGTACACCCTGTGGGCCAACACAGTTCTCGCTGCTGGTAAAGTATTTTTAACACTTTAATTTCTAGTCTTTTACAAAGTTTCTTCAAGAGTTTTGAGTTGCTTTTAAAGAATACGAACTAAATCGCGATGAAGTTGTGGAAACCCATTTCAAAAAATTAAAATAGAATTTAAAGAAAAAATTGTCTATTTCCACCAAATACTGAGTTACAAAAACTGTTAGGTCATCATCAGTAACAAAATATAACTAAATGTGCAGTTGAGAGAGCTCATCTTATATAGTCTCAGAAGTGAAGGGAGCTTGAATCCTATTGGACAAGAAAAGTGAAAGGGGGCGGGAGATACAACCAATGAACAAAGTGAAAGGGACTCAAACAGATGTAAGTAACATTGTGAAGTGGGGGACCAAGTTGGAGAAATGAACCCACCAATGGTGAAACGCTCTGAGGGATGACGTCATTTAAACATTTACCCGCTTTATCGCTTCTAAGTATCTCGAATTTTTCAAGAACATCCAACATGCTTCCTTTAGGACAAAAATGAAGAGACATTCTGAGACAGTCGCCACCTCTACTGCTATCTCGTGGCTTGACTATCAACCTCTATTATCGTTGTCATTCGTCAGAATTCAGAAGAACCCCAGTTAATGGCAGATGGGTGAACTGCAGGTCACTTTGTGAAGAACACTTTGTCAGGTCTCCGAGTAGTTCGAACATTGGAAGCAGGAGTCGTGCTGTCAAGAACGTTTGCGACCTGCAGGTCTCGAACTTGCCTTGCCACAGACATTCTGAGGCAGTCGCCACCTCTACTGCTATCTCGTGGCTTGACTATCAACCTCTATTATCGTTGTCATTCGTCAGAATTCAGGAGAACCCCAGTTAATGGCGGATGGGTGAACTGGAGGTCACTTTGTGAAGAACACTTTGTCCGGTGTCCGTGTAGTGTGAACATCGGAAGCAGGAGTCGTGCTGTCAAGAACGTTTGCGACCTGCAGGTCTCGAATTTGCCTTGCCACAGACATTCTGAGGCAGTCGCCACCTCTACTGCTATTATCGTTGTCATCTCGTCAGTGATGGGTGAACTGCAGGTCACTTTGTGAAGAACGGTTTGGCAGGTCTCCGAGCAGTTCGAACATTGGAAGCAGGAGTCGTGCTGTCAAGAACGTTTGCGACCTGCAGGTCTCGAACTTGCCTTGCCACAGACATTCTGAGGCAGTCGCCACCTCTACTGCTATCTCGTGGCTTGACTATCAACCTCTATTATCGTTGTCATTCGTCAGAATTCAGAAGAACCCCAGTTAATGGCGGATGGGTGAACTGCAGGTCACTTTGTGAAGAACGGTTTGGCAGGTCTCCGAGTAGTTCGAACATTGGAAGCAGGAGTCGTGCTGTCAAGAACGTTTGCGACCTGCAGGTCTCGAACTTGCCTTGCCACAGACATTCTGAGGCAGTCGCCACCTCTACTGCTATCTCGTGGCTTGACTATCAACCTCTATTATCGTTGTCATTCGTCAGAATTCAGAAGAACCCCAGTTAATGGCGGATGGGTGAACTGCAGGTCACTTTGTGAAGAACACTTTGTCAGGTCTCCGAGTAGTTCGAACATTGGAAGCAGGAGTCGTGCTGTCAAGAACGTTTGCGACCTGCAGGTCTCGAACTTGCCTTGCCACAGACATTCTGAGGCAGTCGCCACCTCTACTGCTATCTCGTGGCTTGACTATCAACCTCTATTATCGTTGTCATCCGTCAGAATTCAGAAGAACCCCAGTTAATGGGTGATGGGTGAACTGCAGGTCACTTTGTGAAGAACACTTTGTCAGGTCTCCAAGTTGTTCGAACATTGGAAGCAGGAGTCACTGTCAAGAACGTTTGCGACCTGCAGGTCTCGAACTTGCCTTGCCACAGACATTCTGAGGCAGTCGCCACCTCTACTGCTATCTCGTGGCTTGACTATCAACCTCTATTATCGTTGTCATTCGTCAGAATTCAGAAGAACCCCAGTTAATGGCGGATGGGTGAACTGCAGGTCACTTTGTGAAGAACACTTTGTCAGGTCTCCGAGTAGTTTGAACATTGGAAGCAGGAGTCGTGCTGTCAAGAACGTTTGCGACCTGCAGGTCTCGAACTTGCCTTGCCACAGACATTCTGAGGCAGTCGCCACCTCTACTGCTATCTCGTGGCTTGACTATCAACCTCTATTATCGTTGTCATCCGTCAGAATTCAGAAGAACCCCAGTTAATGGCGGATGGGTGAACTGCAGGTCACTTTGTGAAGAACACTTTGTCAGGTCTCCGAGTAGTTCGAACATTGGAAGCAGGAGTCATGCTGTCAAGAACGTTTGCGACCTGCAGGTCTCGAACTTGCCTTGCCACAGACATTCTGAGGCAGTCGCCACCTCTACTGCTATCTCGTGGCTTGACTATCAACCTCTATTATCGTTGTCATTCGTCAGAATTCAGAAGAACCCCAGTTAATGGCGGATGGGTGAACTGCAGGTCACTTTGTGAAGAACACTTTGTCAGGTCTCTGACAAAGTAGTTCGACCTGGAAGCAGGTCTGCTGTCAAGACAAGTTTGCGACCTCAGGTGGGAGAAGCCTTGCCACAGTTCATTCTGAGGCAGTCGCCACTACTGCTATCTGAATAGATGGGACCTGACTATCAACCTCTATTATCGTTGTCATTCGTCAGAATTCAGGAGAACCCCAGTTAATATCAGATGGGTGAACTGCAGGTCACTTTGTGAAGAACGGTTTGGCAGGTCTCCGAGTAGTTCGAACATCGGAAGCAGGAGTCGTGCTGTCAAGAACGTTTGCGACCTGCAGGTCTCGAACTTGCCAAGAGAAGTTTGCGTCTGAGTAGTTTGGAACGTCGGCCGCGTGGAGTCATGCTGTCGCAAACGTCTTGTGATGAACTGCAGGTCTTCCCTCCGCAGGTCATTTGGGACAAGTTCACTTGAAAGAGAATTTCTTTGAGACAAGGTCACTCATTCACTACCCACCTCTACTCCAACAACTTTCATTGTTTAAATTCATTTTAATCTCCAATCTTGGTTGCAATAATTCAATAACTCTTTCTATTTTGGATTCCAGGAACCGTGCTGGGGTTGGTCGTATACACAGGGAAAGAGACGCGATCGTGTATGAACAATTCGCAGCCGCGCTCAAAATGCGGCCTTATCGACCGAGAAATCAACACATTCACTAAGGTTTGACGATGTTGGCACGTTTATCGACGTTTAATAAAAATATTTTAGCTTTAAATTCGACCTTAAATTACTTGAAAATGAAGAAGAACGAGTCTAACGAGCTGTATAAATGGTTTAACCTCGATAAGTTCGACCTGGATAAGTGGAATAACCTGGATAAATGGAAATGAAGGGTTTGGATACTTAACTTATACAGGGTGTCCCACGAGTTGTTCCCCCCCCTCCTAAAATCGTCCAAACGGGAGTAAACAAAAAAAATTTTTTTTGAATCTTCATAATTTTTTCCAAGGATCTCAAATATCATATTTGCGCACCCCGCGCAACTGCGCAATCTTGCGCAACTGACACTAACTTTCTTATTTTAAATGATAACCCCAATTTTTTATTGCAGATTCGGATTCTACTCAAAATTTCATGAAAATTTGACCCCTCAATCAATTTTTTTGATTGCGCGCAACCGGTTCAGCGAGCACGCAAAGTTGCACAACCGCAAAATTGTCAAATAGTGGATGATAGTGAACTCTAAAGTGTGGCACATGAATTTTCATTGTTTTTTAACGCTGATTCACGTGGTGCAATCCGTTTCTTGATTCGGCTCAATTTTTGCGGAATAATGACCTAAATTTGGTTATTTTCCGTGAAAAAATCATCTTTTTTCGCGCATGTGTTTGCACATGAAATTTCATAGGTAATTATCCATTTCCTTTCCGTCCTC
Source organism: Creontiades dilutus (assembly GCA_031894815.1). Lineage (NCBI taxonomy): Eukaryota > Metazoa > Arthropoda > Insecta > Hemiptera > Miridae > Creontiades > Creontiades dilutus. Next base: position 5,097 of record JAVIWC010009713.1, read on the forward strand.
CTTTCTCAACCGGACCTCGAAAACTAATCCCCGTAAAAATCTGAAAACAGGCGCCTAAGATTTAAAAAAACGGACGAGAAATAACCAAATTTAGGTCATTATTCCGCAAAAATTGAGCCAAATCAAGAAACGGATAGCACCACGTGAATCAGCGTTAAAAAACAATGAAAATTCATGTGCCACACTTTAGAGTTCACTATCATCCACTATTTGACAATTTTGCGGTTGTGCAACTTTGCGTGCTCGCTGAACCGGTTGCGCGCAAATAAAAAAATTGATTGAAGGGTCAAATTTTCATGAAATTTTGAGTAGAATCCGAATCTGCGATAAAAAATTGGGGTTCTCATTTAAAATAAGAAAGTTAGTGTCAGTTGCGCAAGATTGCGCAGTTGCGCGGGGTGCGCAAATATGATATTTGAGATCCTTGGAAAAAATTATGAAGGTTCAAAAAAAAATTTTTTTGTTTACTCCCGTTTGGACGATTTTAGGAGGGGGGGGGGGAACAACTCGTGGGACACCCTGTATACAGGGTGTCCCTATATGGGTAGCACCACGTGAATCAGCGGGAAATTATGAAAAATAGCGTTGGTCCGATTTTTTTCCGTCCACAATTAGAGAAAATAAGTGGGGGTTAGCGTAGTTCCTGGGACACCCTGTATATCTGTATAACGTGGATTTCGGTTAATCTGTTTTTAGAAAAAAAAAAAAAACAACGGTAAGTACTTCAAGTTTTGCTTTATGTTACTAATCCCCCATTAGGTACACATTATTTATGTTCCTGCGTGAAATAATGGAGCATGTTGACGTTAATAATAATTTAATAATTTTTACCAGACGAATCAACGCATAATGAAAAACCGGAGTATTGAGTGAAAAACCACGTTTTTCTTACTTGAAAAGCAATTTTCTCCAAGAAAACTACGAGGAATTTCAAATCTGGTTATATCGCTGGAAAGCGATACATTTTGGCGTATCTTTTAGGACTACAGGATAAAATTTGTATGCCTTATTACAGGGACTCATAAGCGTTTGAAAAAAGTCTCCACGATTTGACAATGTTTCCTTTTCAAGCTGATTTCGAAAATTCTCAAAAAATTTGATTCTCCATTAGAGTGATAGGAAATTTAACGCTCTTTCCAATGGAGGGGTTCAGATTTGAAATTGCACGCAAAATGTGGGAGATATGGCCGTTTTAATGCGGTATGGTCGAAAAAACGATAAAAATCTTAAAATTGAAGAAAAAAACCTCTGCCAAGTGGGTGTGGCACATAGCTTTCTCGTATCCATAACATGACTGTATAGATCATTGAAAATTATTATTGACTAAAGAACTTCGTTCAATTAGGCGAAGTAAATGTTGAATTAGGGTAAATTTATTGTTATGCAGGAGCGTAACTTGAGAAAATAAAGGTAGGCATGTTCAACTATTGAACAAACTATAAAATATACCTAATAAGTCCGAACAATCCCTGAAAATGTCATCGAAATCGGTCAAAAACTCCCGGTGTTATGCTTGTGGCAAGGATTTCACGTTTGCGCATGGGCAGAGGCTACTGTTGATCCGGGGGTCATGAAACTCATAGGGGACCATCTACACATCAAACTGAACAATCCCTGAAAATTTCATCGAAATTGGTCAAGAACTCCCGGAGTTATGCGCGTAGCAAGGATTTCGTTTGCGCATGCGCAGAGGCTACTATTGATCCGGGAGTCATGAAACCTACAGGGGACCATCTGCACATCAAACCGAACAATCCCTGAAAATGTCATCGAAATTGGTCGAGAACTCCCAGAGTTATGCGCGTAACAAAGATTTCACGTTCGCGCATGTGCAGAGGCTACTATTGATCCGGGGGTAATGAAACATAGGGGACCATCTGCACATCAAACCGAACAATCCCTGAAAATGTCATCGAAATTGGTCGAGAACTCCCGGAGTTATGCGCGTAACAAAGGATTTCACGTTTGCGCATGCGCAGAGGCTGCTATTGATCCGGGGGTAATGAAACTCATTGGGGACCATCTGCACATCAAACCGAACAATCCCTGAAAATGTCATCGAAATTGGTCTTGAACTCCCGGAGTTATGCGCGTAACAAGGATTTCGTTTGCGCATGCGCAGAGGCTGCTATTGATCCGGGGGTCATGAAACTCATAGGGGACCATCTACACATCAAACCGAACAATCCCTGAGAATTTCATCAAAATTGGTCAAGAACTCCTGGAGTTATGCGCGTAACAAAGATTTCACGTTCGCGCATGTGCAGAGGCTACCATTGATCCGGGGGTCATGAAACCTATAGGGGACCATCTAAACCCCAACCCGAACAATCCCTGAAAATTTCATCAAAATTGGTCAAGAACTCTCGGAGTTATGCGCGTAACAAGGATTTAACGTTCACGCATGCGCAGAGGCTACTATTGATCCGGGGGTCATGAAACTCATAGGGGACCATCCACACATCAAACCAAACAATCCCTGAAAATTTCATCAAAATTAGTCAAGAACTCCCGGAGTTATGCGCGTAACAAGGATTTCACGTTTGCGCATGCGCAGGGGCTACTATTGATCCGGGGGTCATGAAACCTATAGGGGACCATCTACACATCAAACCAAACAATCCCTGAAAATTTCATCGAAATTGGTGAAGAACTCCCAGAGTTAGGCGTGTAACAAGGATTTCACGTTTGCGCATGCGCAGAGGCTACTATTGATCCGGGGGATCATGAAACTCATAGGGGACCATCTACACCCCAACCCGCACAATCCCTGAAAATTTCATCAAAATAGGACTATAACTTCGTGTAGTTTTGCCCGTAACAAAGATTTGCTGACAGACAGACAGACACGGAACCAAAATCGTTCAGAAAGGTCTAAAACGCAAAATGCGAGTGGAATTTTTGATTTTGGAGACAAAAAATTTTCACATTCCGAAAGTGAAAACAATGCTTCCGCTACTTTAGTAGACTCGGAAGCAAAAACACATTTCCAAGGGTTTAAAGAAAAATTTTCCGTCACGACCTGAAACACCCTGTATAGAACGTTATCGAATGCTCGCTAATGCGTCTGATCAATTTTAATTATTGCAGTTGCTCTTCCTGGCGGTCATCGGTCTGGCGTTTATGATGGTCTGTCTGAAAGGGTTCAACGGAACGCTACTCAGCGGAATCTACATGTTCAGGTGAAGAGAGAGAATCATTGAATGAATGAATGAATGAATGAGAATTTATTTCCATAAAATTACACAATGGAACAAACAACAGAATGCTTAGGAGATTAAAAAAATATATTCTCAAACGCTTTAAACATTAAATTCATTACGTGTGGAACAATGTTCGTACGTGTTGCGTGGGGGAAATACCCACATATAACGCATTCATCACTTACCTGGTAAGGTAACAATTGAAACTAAAAAAATCAATTATTAACTGTGGCCATTAAAATTACCGTTACCTTAGTCGATATATATCAAAATTCCACATTTATATAAATATAATGCAATAAAAATAAATTTTGTCTGTATATGCTTATGAAAAATTGTTCTACATTCACTTAACCTCAACGTGGTCACCAGGTGACATACTAAGTTGGTGACTGTTTATTCATTGTTATTGATTAGAAACCTGCAAATTGAAGGCAAATGTTGAACTTTCTGTCAAATTATGGGTTTGGTTTAAAGTAAAAGGAGCTACCTACAGTTAGTTAAACCTACCTACCTACCTACTTCAGATGGCTATTTTCTCATTAATAAACATTATACGATATATCCATCAAAATTCCACGATCTTACATTGGTTGAAGCCCAAATGCACAAAAAAACGTGGTTTGTTAACTTGACAAGCCTGAAAATTGCATCTACATTCACTTAACCTCAACGTGTCACCAGAAAGCACATCTACTAAGGGTTGGTGACTGTTTATTCATTGTTAATGATTAGAAACCCACATATTGAAGGCAAATGTTGAACTTTCTGTCAAATTATGGAGTTTGGTTTACCAGTAGGAAGGAGCATCTACAGTTATTATAGTACCTACCTACCTACAGTAGGGTCTGTGACGTTTCTTCAAATTGCAGGAAGGCTGGGGGCGAGGCATGTCATCTTGAGTGACATGACTCACTCTAGCCATTTCCCTCCACCTGCTTATAGGAGCTACCTACCTGGGACCTACTGTACCTACTTCAGATGGCTATTTTCTCTTAATAAACCACTCCCTATTCGATATATCCATCAAAATTCCACGATCTTACATCAAAACCGAAGCCCAAATGCACAAAAAAACGTGGTTTGTTAACTTGACAAGCCTGAAAATTGCATCTACATTCACTTAACCTCAACGTGTCACCAGAAAGCACATCTACTAAGGGTTGGTGACTGTTTATTCATTGTTAATGATTAGAAACCCGCATATTGAAGGCAAATGTTGAACTTTCTGTCAAATTATGGAGTTTGGTTTACCAGTAAAGGAGCTACCTACAGTTAGTTATAGTACCTACCTACCTACCTACTTCAGATGGCTATTTTCTCTTAATAATCCACTCCCTATTTGATATATCCATCAAAATTCCACGATCTTGCATCAACACCGAAGCCCAAATGCACAAAAAACGAGGTTTGTTAACTTAGCAAGCCTGAAAATTGCATCTACATTCACTTAACCTCAATGTGTCAACAAACATCTACTAAGGGTTGGTACTGTTTATTCATTGTTATGATTATAGTCATATTAAAGGCAAATGTTGAACTTTATAGATAAATTACTTCAGCCCTAGTTTGGTTTAGGAAAGCTACCTGTTGGTAAACTTCTTCAATATGGCTATTTTCTCCTAAACAACCGTCACCTAGTTGTCCTCGTTTGTTGGGCATGTCATCTTGTAGTCAGATCTGCGCAGAGCATCATTGGAAAGTAAACTTCTCACCGTCCCTAGTTTGTTGGGCTGTAGAGCTTCTACTGGATAGAATCAATTTTGTTTATCTGGTATTGAATTTAATGATATTAAACACGTAAGGAGGGCAAAATGTCAAGTGGCCACTACTGAGACATGCACGTGGCCACTACTGGAAATTTCGTAATTTGATGTGGCCACTACTAGATCAAAACAAAGGTGTGAGAAAAAATTAATAAAAAATAGAAAAAATTGTTCTTTTGATAGTTTTAGGCAATGGATATGTTAGGGAAGAGTCGGGCTATATTCTAAATGAGTCCTGAAGAAAGTCAGTACTACTGTTGGCCCACAATTGTCAAAACTAAAGAAAAAAATTCTTAACTGTGGCCACTACCGGTACCGTTACCTTATGTTGAATTGTTTTTGCTTCTTTCAGATTCGTTTTGCTATTCTCCTACATCATCCCTCTATCACTCCGAGTCAACCTCGATTTCGCCAAAATCTTTTATTCGTGGCAAATGAGCCGCGATAGCGAGATGCCAGGATGCGTTGTCAGGTAAAACATCATTATACTGTCAAAATGAATGTTAACTGTCAAAAATAGTATCCCCATATTCTATATACACGCACATTCTCAAAACTTATCACCGACAAGAACTTCCTACTTAATTTGATATAAAGAAAACCTAACAAAATATTATAAAATACTCTGAACAATTAACTAATATAATAATTTAATTATTAGTAGAGAACCCAACAGAAAATCAGGACCTTAGTGACATTAGGAATTTTTGTGGGAGTGATCTAAATATCGGCAGCCCTGCCGCTACGCCGGGTGTGAAATGGCAAGATGTTTTGGAAGCAACAGGTTTCAGTTTTCGGAGTTTTAAGTGCTCAATAAATGCAGTGGTGAGTTCTGTTTGTGAACTTGTGGATATGGACATGGACGCATGTAACATCACTAGCTAGTAAAATGAAAAAAATGTATTCATGTATTTCATCGAATACGTAAGGTGCTACCGAAAGAAAAGCTTAAAGTAGTTTACAACACTACGTTTCAATCTATCCTGCAATATGGAATACATGTATGGTTTTGAGAGAATTAATAGCAGTGCGAAAGGCCATTCTGAAAGTACGACGCAGACTTACCCGTAGATTCCCTACCAGCGAGCTCTATGATTTTACCAAATCATTCTCCATTAAAATCAGTCATTGGACGTCCACATGGAGGATAAGGTTAAATGAGGCAAAGTCGGTGCGTGTTGATTTCACCAACCAGAAAATCAACTACATCCCACTTTACCTCAACAACGTGGCAATTCCCTACGCGAATAAAGCCAAATACCTGGGCATGACGCTTGACGCCAAGCTCAGGTGGAAAGAACATGTGAAAAAGAAGAAGGCCGAACTGGTGATAAAACTTAGAAAAATGTACTGGCTTATTGGCAGGCAATCCTCCGTGACCATTGGTAACAAGCTGCTTCTGTACAATCAAGTGCTTAAGCCAGTTTGGACGTATGGAGCACAGTTGTGGGGCTGTACAGCTCCAACCAATAGACTGATTATCCAGCGTTTTCAGAATACCGTACTACGATGCATCACTGATGCACCTTGGTACTTTAGAAATGATGCTCTTCACCGCGAACTGGAAGTGGACAGCATAGACGAAATAATCAAACAGATTCGCTGATACATCGCAAGTAATCTCTTATCAATTCCATGCAAATTATTGAAAATTTGCTTCTGAGTACCAAGTCAAAACATGAAGTGAAGAAGGTGGTGCTGTCTAGTACAGAATCAGAATCCATCAGCCTGTTGGAAGCAGCAAAGGAAGCTATCTACCAGAAGCAGTTCAATAACCAGGCATATTGACTTTCGGTGGCCCACTTCCTTCCACTGACTTCAGCAGACTTTGAGCAGTGGTCATTGGGAATAGCCTAGTTTTCCAATGCTCCTGAAGCTAGTAATTGGGAAGTGAATAAGCAACGATAGTTGGTCCTGAAGCCATGTGGTGCTGTGTACAGAATCAGAATCCATCAGCCTGTTGGAAGCAGCATAGGAAGCTATCTACCAAAAGCAGTTCAAGCACCAGGCATGTTGACTTTTGTGGCCCGCTTCCTTCCACTGACTTCAGCAGACTTTGAGCAGTGGTCATTGGGATTAGCCTAGTTTTCCAATGCTCCTGAAGCTAGTAATTGGGAAGTGAATAAGCAACGATAGTTGGTGCTGTCCTGTACAGAATCAGAATCCATCAGCCTGCTGGAAGCAGCAAAGGAAGCTATCTACATAAATCACCAGGCATATTGACTTTCGTGGCCCACTTCCTTCCACTGACTTCAGCAGACTTTGAGCAGTGGTCATTGGGAATAGCCTAGTTTTCCAATGCTCCTGAAGCTAGTAATTGGGAAGTGAATAAGCCACGATTGGTGGTACTGTCTAGTACAGAATCAGAATCCATCAGCCTGTTGGAAGCAGCCAAGGAAGCTATCTACCAAAAGCAGTTGCCCCTCTTCCTTACACTAACTTCAGCAGACTTTGTGCAGTCGTCATTGGGAATAGCCTAGTTTTCCAATGCTCCTGAAGCTAGTAATTGGGAAGTGAATAAGCAACGATAGGTGGTGCTGTGCAGTACAGAATCAGAATCCATCAGCCTGTTGGAAGCATCAGAGGAAGCTATCTACCAAAAGCAGTTCAAGAACCAGGCATATTGACTTTCATGGCCACTTCCTTCCGCTGAATTCAGCAGACCTTAGCAGACTGTGAGGAGTGGTCATTAGGAAATCCTGACAAAAGCCCCATATCTTCCCATAAATTCAAATGTCACGTTTTCCTGAATATGATGTACAATTGAATTTAAATTCTCTATGATTGTTTGCTTGCCCGCAGGTGCACCACGATACCCGAAGAACTCGGACGGATCTCGTACCTCCTCTCGGACAAAACTGGGACTCTCACCAAGAACTCGATGAATTTCAAGAAACTCCAAATGGGAGCCGATCGTCTCTACCACGTGGACAACACAAGCGCTGTCGTAAGTATTGGCTTCTTAATGAAAAACGACTGGAGTTAGTAGATGGAATGTATAATAGTACAAATAGGTGTTAAATTAAGGAACTTGCCACAGGCTAGAGGTACGCTCTAGAACTTATTCCTGGCAAAAAGTGCCTCTTTACAAGGTTTGCTTTCATCAATTCAGCATACCCTTCATTGCAAAGGTGTTTAACATGATGATCAGCATACGAACGAATTTGGTAATGAGCACGTTGAGGATACGACAAAGCCATGAACCCTTAAGATTCTGTACGAATCTGTTTACATTTACGTTCTCCCCATCCAAGAGGTCAAGTGACCTCACACTTCTAAGGATTGATAGGGACCCCAGGGTCTTTATCAATTATTTATTGAACGGGACGATCCCAATTACAAATTGCGTTACGCTAGAAAAAATAATAAAAGATAGTAACAAAGAGATGAATTACAGGGTGGTAGGCAGAGATCAGATGTGAGATTTAAGTATGGTGGCGGAATCGTCGAAGAAGTCATATTCGGGGAATAGCTCCAGGTTCGTGGGAGGCGGAGTAGTAGCGCATTCATTAAATAATCATTATATGGGGTGGAACGTTGGACTAGTTAGGTTTGTGAAAAGTATAAATTGGCATGCCAAAAGTTGAAATTGGTGATTTCATTCTTCTGGTAGCCAAATTGCTGCTCCGTCCTCCAGTCCAAGTCCTGGCACGTGTTTCTTCGGGGTCCTTAGCCTCATGGAGACTGCTCGGTGAACCGAGAATTGAGTTTTCACTCGTGCCCACATCATCACCTGGGAGTAGGATTTCGACCACTTTTTGGCGAGGCGTAAGGAAACGTTATTGAGGAAGGCTTCGTATTCTTTATGTAATGCGCCATCGCATGAAACGACGAGTGGCGTGAAAGACCCTCTCAGGTCTTCAGCGACTCTGTCGGGCTGCATGCCGGGAGATGGTAGACCAGTCCATGGAGGAGTGAGAGACTGTATCAGCGTTTATAACGCGGGTATCGAAAAACGCATGTCTCTCACGGTCCCACACGGCATGGACCTTCATGTCCACGACCAAGCCAGGGCTGCCATCAGCACTGTCACGTAAAACTGGTTCCGTGACCACGCCGTTCCATGCAAGGCTCGCTATTTTTGCATATTCATCTTGGACGAGGTCATGTCCCTGTATGATCAAGCCTCCCTTCATACAGTTAAGGGCATGCGATTCCGTACCCAGCAACCGTTTTGGTTCCCAGCCGTACCGAATGGACAGTGCACCGCGGAATTGGGATTGCGACAAGTTGAAATTGTCCACCGTCAATGGGAGTACGCTGAGCCATTAGGACGCCTCCCTTGTCCTTCGAATGGTTCTTTGCTGCCTTGTGGGTAGTGTAGCCGGAAGCTGCAAGCTCAGTGGCTTTACGTCGTGTAGCCTATTCATTCATTAAATAATTAGTTGTCGTATGCTGGGTGCTGAAGAGGAGAGGTGCACGGTACGAGATACGGGGAACCTGGTGAGTAGGTCTGGATAGGATAATTTATTGTTCAGCAGCCTTCACATGAGGTCTGAGATACGAGGTCTGATCAAAAAGTTCCAGAACTTTCTTAATAACTCTTTATTAATTAATTTTCAAATATTTTCAAATTTGTCCCCTTCAAAGTACTCCCCTTGGCTACGTATACACTTCTCCCAGCGTTTTTTTCCATTGATCCATGCAG
>JAVIWC010009714.1:0-15013 GCA_031894815.1 Creontiades dilutus
TTCTCACTGACAACAGGGCCTTCAAAAGTTGAGTCTACTTGTATTGCGTTAGGTCGTACTACTATATATCTGATAGAATAAAAATAGAATCGAGTTGAAATTGAGATAGGATTATTAGACCGTTCTTCCGCAACTACCCTAACAATTTGAGTGAGACCATCAGAGTATTTTCATATTTTCCCATGCGCCAAATGAAGTGTTGATTTTTGAGCGATGATGATAACTTGTGGAGAACCAAATACAGTCTAACAAGAATATTCCCTGAAAATTGTATCAAAATCAATGAAGACTGTAGGTATTATGATGGTTATGATGGTCAGCACAGACTAAACTACAATCAAGATGAAGAAAATCGTAACAAAATACCCTAGCCAACGGTTTTTTCGTTATAAAAGTTTCCTTTACGACTCGTTTTAACTCATCAACACCATTCTGGATGACTACCTTTGGCTTACTTCATATATTATTAATTATTATCATCATTAGCTGTCAAATTATGCCTGAAAATGGCCGGTATTATGCCTGATTTTAGGTATTTTAAATATGAAGGTTGATAAAATCATTCTCTATTCCATTTCTTGAAAATCTATGAACTAATCTATGAACGTTTGATTGAAGATCATATCAGACCGATCTGTCTGCCAGCTAAGCCGGAGTTGCGAACGAACAACTTCGAAAGGAAATTTCCTTTCGTCGCCGGATGGGGTGACACATCGCACAGTAAGTCTACATTTTCCTGTTTGTTTAGTTTTTAGTATGCCGTAAATTTAAAAAAAACTCACATAAGTATTTCCATCTAAGCCCATTGAGACTGTTGACAGGTATTTTTGATGATTTCTATGCTCAGATTTTCAAAAATCCGTTGTCCCTGAATAGGAACATTAGGCAGGACTGTTTTCTTTTCTTTTGTGACCCTTTTGGAAACTCCAGAAACACCAAGTTTACTAAATATAACGAGTAAAATCAATGAATTATTGAAAAAAATGACTTTTATCTACACAAAAACACATTTTTAAGAAGAATATCATAAAATAAACAGTTTGCCATGCAAACTAAAACACACCATGTTCATTCAAATGAAACATGGGTTTTGAAACCATATTAATGTAGATCGGACCGGCCAAAAATAGATCGGAATCTATGATAAAACTAGCGCAGTAACTAGTGACCTTCTTGTAGTAGATATCAAGTCACTATAAGAAACGCTTCTTCTAGTTTTCATTTAGAGCCTTCATTAGGTAAATATTGGTATTAGATAGTTAGTGACTAAAAGTCCCAATTAGACCAATTAGATAGGTAAGATGCTTCATATTCTAAAACGCGGGTTCATTTTATTTTTTAATAGTGGGTGTGGGTAGTGGAGTGACCACATTCATTCAGAATCTCTCAATTTGGAGCGTTGTATCTGTTTATTTATGTAGAGACGTTTCGTCCCGCAGCGGGGACTTCCTCAGTCTAACAATTTGTAACAACTAGCATACTTGAGGCATTGATTTGAAATTCTTCTAAGCTTTGGAGTGTGCGTGTTTCACAGGATAGGGCGATTATTGAATTTCAGGAGGCACACAAATATGATCAACTGATCAATCCAAATAGGTATTTTGGTCGAGAACAGATTCACGTGCTCCATGCATATCTCCTGAAATTCAATAATCGCCCTATCCTGTGAAACACGCACACTCCAAAGCTTAGAAGAATTTCAAATCATGAACGCAAGCCGATTGAATAATAAACCCCAGTGAAAGAATTTGCAGCGTTTTTTTCATTCATTTCATTCATTCAAACGTTCCCTCGCAGCAGTGCTACCTACTGGAAAGAATTCATGAAATTGATTTAAAAACCCCAGTGAAAGAATTTGCAGCGTTTTGCTTCTGCTACCTTATATCATTTAAACTGCGCTCCATATTTGCAGTTCCCTTTATACTACCCAAAGTCTCTCTTGATTTCATATCAGACCTACATCAAATTAAAGGAAATGGGCTCACTCCCATATTCGAGTTGAGGGCGCTTGGAACGGCCAGATGGGAAACTGCCAGTTATCAAGAAGGCGATAACAGAACTCGAAAAACGCAAATCTTGGCCGCATTAATCATGCCATAAATCGGGAATGGTTTGACCTACAGACCTGGGAAGGGGCTCATTCGATTCCTCATGGAAAGTTCTACAAAACAAGTCCACATTTAGGCCGCCTTGATGTTTTTTGAGGTTTTTAGGGATTTTACAAAACTTTGACAACCCTTAAATGGCACTTCAATTTGAGTTAGAAAGCTGGCTAAAGAATTGGGGCGTTGTCGGACCAACATGGATTTTTCCTGAAAATTTCAGATGTTTTGGTCCAGCCGTTTGGGAGAAATCTTGCGTACGGCGTACGGCGTACGGGTACGGCGGACGGATTGTTACACATTGTTAGACTGAGGAAGTCCCCGCTGCGGGACGAAACGTCTCTACATAAATAAACAGATACAACGCTCCAAATTAAGAAATTTTATTTTTTGAATGATGCGTGATCGTGTCATTGTGAGGTTTGGGGGGCCACGTTCAAGTCCAAAAATTGTGATTATCTCCTACGTATGAATTCCCACGCATCTGAAACCTATCCAAGTCAATTTCGTCGTCCAAAACCACTAGTGAACCCGCTTGCCTATGTCAGTATAAACGAAAAACCACATTTGACCGTGGCTGACTAGATAAGGATCAAGTGGAGATTTTAGATCAACTAGACGTAACAATGGATTTTTTCCTTCAATTTTAAGACCTTCTACGGCCCGGGCTTCAGACAGACATTGTACATATTTGGAATGAACGTAAGCTGAAATGACTAAATTTGATTTCCAAAATTGGTGTTTTGGAACAACTTTTAACTCTTTTTACCAGTAGTTAGACATTACAATTATCTTTCCACAATATCTTTTAGGAACTTATAATAAATACAATATTTTTCTAAAACGTAATACCCATCTGTATGAATTTGTTATTTTTCAGATGGTCCACGGTCGAATGCTTTGCTTGAGGTTCAGCTCCCCGTAGTCAACCAGGAAAAATGTGTGGACACCTATCGTTTGAAGAGTGTCAACGTCACGAAAGATCAGCTTTGCGCCGGAGGAGAAGACAAGGATTCGTGCACGGTAATTATTAACAATAATTTATTAATATTGATATTAATTAATGAATAAGCGCTAATATTGGTTACTTGGTTGGAATTGATTGGTAATTAATTAATAATTCAAACGAATAGTCGTTAAAGTATAGGTAGTAGATGGTAGGTACTTTGTTCGGAGGCATCGTTTAGCAAATTTTCCAAGAAAATTCAAAATCCCTGAAGGGTGTTGCACGACTAAAATAAAGTAGGGGTGGAACTGAAACATTGTGATCAAAATCAGGTGAGAACAGTGAAGATAAAACGACGATTTTTTTAACGATTTAGGCTAGTTTCAAAACTAGCCACTTTCATAATAAAAATTGGAAAGACTAAAATATGTTTAAATACTACACCAAAATCTTGATTGAACAAAAAAAATGACATCTCAACATGGATTGGTCGAGAGTTCTCACTTGAGTTGAGATTTAACGGATGAACCTTTCGTCAGTAAAACCGAATTTCCCGAAGTTTGCCACATAAATACTCTGAAATTCAAATCGAAAAAAATAAGAATGGCGGAAACCGTATTTCAGTATTTCAGCTTGAGTAGACAGAATTTGTCGAAAAAACTTGTTTTTTTTTTCTCATACGTCACCAAATTCAAAATTTCCGCGATTCGTTGCAAGAAAGAGGAAAATCGGAATTTCAGGCTGGGGTATGAGATTGGCAGAACATTGACATTAAATTTAGCCTCACTTTAAAAAAAAAAAAATTACAAACATAGTCCCCCGTTTGAAGAGTCGAGTGATTTTTCGAGCAACTAAGATCCGGGTGTACAAGACCCTAATCAGGCCTGTTCTGACGTATGGGTCGGAGACATGGACTCAAAATTCTCGAGGACGAACTACGTCGTTTTGAGCGCAAGGTCTTGAGGAAATTCTGGGAGCGGTATTCAATCCGGTGGAGCTTTCCTGGAGAAGCCGTACAAATCAAGAGGTCATGGACCTGTACAAAGATTTGGAAGTTCGATTTGTTAAGGTTGGCAGGCTCGATGAATGGGATATCGCTCGAATGACACTGGAGAAATACCACGTAGAATCCTCGACGAAAAATTACACAGCAAAAGACGATTAGGACGACCGAGGCCTCGATGGGCAGATTGCGCGGCAGCTGACGCGTGTTCCATTCTGGGCGTTCGCTATTGGAGAGTGGTAGCAACCAACAGGGACGACTGGCGGACTATACTACAGGAGGCCCTGACCCCCCGCGGATTGTAGCGCCAAGGAGATTTTCATTATTTTTTTATCAATTCATTCATTTTGAGGGTTGCGGAGTTTCTTTTAGGTTCAGACATTGGAATTATTTGCTATTGTGAATTTATACAGACGCGAAACCTCATCGAGCCAATTGTTGGTAGTTATTACTAGGAAATTACAACCGACTTGGCTTTGCCAGTAAACACATTGAAAAATCTCTGTTTTTCACCAGTTTTTGGGCCCTGGATCATTTTAATAGGCATCCATCTACTGAGGAAGCCCTGCTTCAGAGTCCTTAGAAGTGATTTGGTACCTGTGACCTTCGGTACAGTACGCCAAAGTTTACTATTACACACAAAACTGATTTACATTTGGCTGTTTTACCGTAATTTCAAGTTACTTACCCAAAGAGCTTTGTTCTCCTTCATAACCATCACAAACCTCGAAGTGCAGCAAGTCAAAGCCAAGTGCAGCAAATTTGTGACCAGCAGATGAGTTTTAAAAACGTTTCTACATCTAACTTTCCTCCCTTCGAATTGTAAGATTTGAAATGTGGATCTAACCAACTATTGCATGGATATTATTCTTAGAAAGAGTTGTAACATTTTTATTTTGACAGGGCGATTCGGGTGGGCCGCTGATGTACCCCCAGCAGGGGAAATTTTACCTTATCGGCATCGTTTCCTTCGGCATCGGCTGCGCGGAACCAGGATATCCCGGAGTCTACACTCGCGTTTCTCAATATCTGGACTGGATTTCCGACAAAATGCGGTGAAAACGAGTGATACCGAATAGCTGATAAAATGAAGAACGATTCAGCTTTCTATGTATATATTACCAAGTGTGATATTTAATTTTTGTTACTTCATACCAACTGTGAATACTTTGAACTGAATTAATTATAACTTGAAGTTCCATATATATATTTATAATACGTCTATAATTGATTACCCTGCATGAAATCGATTACACCTTAACCAATCTAATTGGTGAAGTCAACTATGGAAAACGCTACAAAGTAGAATAGAACAGAATAGAAATTGCAGAAAACCGAATAGATTAAACAACTTCGATAAATCAATACAAATATAAATATGAGGCACAAGAAAATCGCCAATACAGAAAGAAAAATAATAACATGTTATGTTTATTTCTGTAGCCTCTACTGATCTTCCAGCGAAACGGTGATGGAATATTTATTTCCTTCAATAGGTTGCGGTAGGAAAAACCAGGGTGCGTTTCTCGCATGGCGGTTTTGCCCCCAGCTTCTTGCGGTTTTGCGTTTCTGCTGGAATCCGGAACCGCAAAAAGCAAAACTGAAAACCCCGTTCGGAGCTAGAAGACATATACGGACGGGAACCGCTTGTTGGAGGTCCACGGTGCTCTTTTTCAATGTAATTTAAGACAGCACAAAGTATGGATCTCAATCTGCCTCACTTCCGGGGCTCGCTGGGACCCGATTTTATTGATTGAAATATGAGGAAAAAATCACTGCATACTGCACCGTTTCGGACCATTCTAAGACGGGTACTTTACGAGCGTCCCCGTAGGGAGGGAAGGCGATGTTTTGGAGTCATAGGCATGCTCGAGCGAAGGATGGAATCCAGTGATAAGAAGGAATCCGAGCGAAGATGAAACCCGAAGTAGCCTTGCTAACAAAAAGTTCGAGTGGAAATCGAGATGAGCCTAGCCAAGTATATCCAAATAGTTTTTAATAAGTACCAGCCCAGATCGAATAACTGAGAAGCACCGGGAGTCATGTGACTGTGATTGTCTATTTGCATGTTTTGACAGTTTATTTTAGAGCAATCAATTATACGCATGGAAAAAGTTCCGAGTTGCTGCTATTGGTTTAGTTTCCATATTTCCGTGGGGCCGCCCGTACATATAAGCCTTGACCGACCGGGTACAAGAGCTCCCTCACTGAGTGGGACCGCTCATGTACCCCAACTTGCCCGCGGGGCCGCTCATGCCGTCAACCTCTAAGACTGCCAGTGAGATGTCAAGTACGTGGAATGCAGAATAGCATAAGAAATTATCTGTTAAAATACAAGAAAGGAATGGCGGAAGACATGATAAATTAATCATACACTGCAATGCTAAAATTGTACACTGACGCGCCAAAACATCAAAATGTTCGACGATAATCAGTCGACGCTGATTGGAGTATTCCATGAGCGCCAGTAGAATTATTGGCGATTAAAGCGGCTCTACAACAATTCCTTCCCTGAGGAATTCAAAATGGAGTGATACTTACTGAATCAAATAGCTCTTGTGAAAACCTAAAGAACATCGGCAAGTCAGACTATTCCGAACATTTATTGATGGAAGTGGCTCGTCTCATTATGATTCGAGACAAACATGTCGTGGTCCAATGGAATCCTAGCCACTGTGAAGTGCATGGAAATGAGCAGGCAGATCGGGCGGGTAAGAGAGCCGTAACTGATGAATCTGGCATCATTATTATCCCTATCAGAAGTTGCCACAATCATCAAGAAAGGACACCAACTAGACTGGTAAACACGGTACAATGAGACGACGCTGATGAAAGGGTATTACCACCACTGCATCCTGCCGAAGATCAGTCGACACACTTGGTCTGCTGGTTGGAAGTTGTCAAGGATCAACTATGTACCCATTCTGGAAGATATGAAACACATTGTGGTTGAGTGCGCTGTACATGATCAGGAACGGCGGATTGCGTTGGGAGACATGTTCGAAGTTATGTTACTATCTAAAATTCCTTTCCAAAACTTTCTTTAGCAGTCTAAAATAACATTGTGAAATATTTAATGCCCACATCAAGAAATGTAATTCTGAACCTAGCATTGCAATAGTATTCATGTATATTGATCTCAACTGTGAATAATTGATGGAAAATGGGTTTTGCACCTAAGCCAAACAAGAGGAAGAGAAAAAAAGCAGATATCAGGTGAATTTTCATCCGGTGACTGGGTTGTGGAGAGAGAGTGACTGCATCATACGCCTTGTGACCGGGGAAGAAGCCAGATATCGTTGCTATTGAGGTTACTAGGTCTGCCTTAATCCTCTGAGAGTAAGCTGTCAGTGGCAGCGTGAACATGGAGCCTGGGGCCCAAGAGAAGTAAATATGATAGGAACGACCTACAACAAACAGTATCTCAGCTAAAACGAGTGGCGCCGAATAACATCAAGATTACGGCTGCAACTGTTACTCGAGTTGGCATCACGTCAGGAATACTTCGTGTAGTCACCACCCCCGTCATCAGGGGCTCTTACACAAGCAATGCATTTAAACGCTGCTCAGTCATCTTATACTGCCGATTTTCCTGATTCTGTATTGTTTGATTAAGGCTATGGTCTCGTTTTGAAACATATTTCAGATCTCCCTAATTTAATTATCGAAGGGGATGATTTGATGGGTTAATAGCATCTGATCGTTTTCTTCACTATTTCCATGTTTGTTTTTTTCTCCGAAATCTGTGACAATGTGAACTGCTACTGAAGATTTGAAAATCACAACCTGTCATAGATTAAATAGCTTCTGTAGATGCAAACGTAGGAAAAATATGCTCAGGTAAAATCAAGAAAATAGGATTTAATTTCAATCGCTTACACGGTTCCTACGCAATACTGCCATCAACCGTTTTAGTCGGCGAAGGTGCGATATTTCTAAAATCTAATTGTCAACTGAACAATACATTTAAGATTCAACATACACTGCAGGTAAAAAAAAAGACGCGTTAGTGTTTAGAACACATCGCGCCGGACAGAGTCATTTATCACAAAGCACAGCTTACAGTTGATTTTGCTTGTCTGACCAATAGGATGCGACAATTGTTAATAATTACTTACGCCTAAAATCTAAACTAAAATGACCATATCCGATGATATCTAAACAATAAATTATTAAAATCGAATGGGATAACATTTAAGTATATACAAAATCGAATCCTTATAGAAAGTACTTTGTATTGAGTGAAGCCTCCAGCTACGATTCAGTTACTGGCCACTCATAAAAGTTTTAACGATCTAAAATACAGTATAAACTTGGAATTAATTAAAATTCGAGCCTAGCTACATGCCAAACTGATGTTTGATAAATTAATTAACTTTTGATAACACATGTAGTTTGGAGTAGGTGAACCAATTCAAAATACAATTACTGTTCATCAACAGAATTTCCTCAGAACGATCCATAACTGAGACCTACAAGGTTTAATTCTCTTTTAAAGGCTTGCAACCCCAACAAATTTCAATTTTTTCACTAACATTGAAAAATGTCATTCAGAGCGAGGTTAGAAACCTTGCTGATTCCAGTCGGGCACATTTTCAGATCCTTAATATAGAGTCAAATCGTGAAATGTAAAAAGATTATTAGTTTATTTTAACGGTAATACATTACATGTGACTTAATCCTACTTGTATTTCCATGTTTTCATAGTTTATCTATTCCTATGACCTAAACTATGCACGGATTATACGGAAATCAGCATTAGAAATGTATCACAAACGATAGAGCTTTTACGGGATGTTTACATGGTACGGCGTGTAATCATATATGATTATACAAGTTACATTAGTGAAAACTATGTCATGTTTGGAATGCTCTAAATTTGAAATTATTCGAAAATTGAAATAGCGTATTCGGTGCAGGTAATTCTCAATCAATTTTGACTTGAAAATTGGTTATATCAACGAGTCTGAAGTACGAACAGAACATATGTACATTATGGTTATCAAACCAATTACGTGATATTATTACATGATTATTAAGTAATTATGACGTGATGTAAAAAAGAAATAATCCGCATGCGATCAGAATGTGGTAGATTTCCACAAACTTTCGACAGACGCAGGCTTGGCCGGATATTCTATTCGGAGGCCAATGAAAACATGGCAGATCTAGTAAACATAGTAAACATTGCAAGTCTAGTGAACAATGCCAAGAGTTTTAGAAATGAAGTCAACAATAAGCACGTAAAACTTTTTTCAAACTCAGTGGTAATAAATATAACGATTCTACTCATTCAAAAATGCAAATCTGCTGTCTTCCAGGGCCAGATACGAAGCTAATTACAATTTAATGCTGACAGTTTGCCTGTTAATGTATCGGACAGATTCAAAGTGTTGTACGATTAACGCCATTGCAAATGACTCAGTTTTATGAAACTAGAATCTAGAATCTACGTGATCTAGATAGATTTTTAATCAAACATACATCATCGAAGAGTTGAGGTTTGTTCCGTTAGACAGTTCCGAACTGTTGTTTGGGTTCTTTCGTATTGCACCAAAACTAGTCCGGGATCGAAAATTCAATTCCTCTCCATCAGCTCATGTAGACACTTCTGTTTCATCTAAGGGTTCCAACTACTCAAAAACTACCCAACTTTGTTTGCCCCACGTACACTATTTATTTTAATTTTTTCAAACACACATAAATAGAGGAGTTTGACAATGTACTAAAAATGTTCGTATTTTCGCTTTCAATTTTGTTCTTGTTTAACTAATGGATGACAAGGATTCATCCGCAGTTTTTCGAGACCGCTATGACGATTTGGCCTCATTTGAAAAGCAACAACAGGTTATTCGACTCGAATCAGTTAAAACCCTGTAAGGCCAGACCAACGATGGAATAATATACTCGTATCTTGTACTCTTATCTATGTAACAGTTGATTTTCGACACCCTTTTTCGTTCAAATAACTTGTTCTAGTCGAAGAACTCATACCAGTTTCGAATTTCATTATGAAAGGAGGAAGGTGCAATTCCGTTTTTTGTTTCTTTTATTTTATAACCGCAATTTAAAAGATTTAAAAACGGATTATTTATAAGTTTGATCTCAATATTTCCTGAAAATTTCATCAAAATTAGATCAAATCTTCGGAAATCATATTTGTTTCAAGGATTTCACATGCCGGTACTGCCCACAGGGAGCCTGGGAACCCCTCAACTTGTGGAACCACGTCCATCGTTGAATCCTTGTTCCACTGATATAGTTCATTGGGACAGACACAGTTCTAGACTACCCGCAGTTCACTCCAGGATTAGTTCTGAACTGTCTAGCGGAACAAACCTTGTGCACGAAGTAACTTCATATCTCCTGAACGGAAAACAAATATTTCCTAATAGTTGCACAGCACAAAACTCCCCACTGTAGTTATCATGCTTGGGTGACGATGAAATCGGAAGGATTTCGGCGCTCGAACGTCCACAGATCACTATCAGAGATCTCTTCTTGCGTGTCCAACCTAATTCGCGGTTTTTGAGTTGGATTCACAGTCTCTAAAATCTAGCGGTTCAAATTTTCGGTGAGCCAGTCCAAGTAGTAGGTGATCCTGGTGTAGATCCCCGGGAAGCCGGGCGTGGCGCATCTGTATCCGAAGGAGACGACTCCGATGAGGTACCAGCTGCCTCTCTTGGGCAGCATCATTGGGCCGCCGGAATCTCCCTATCAATAAATTAAAAATACCAAAATAATTAAATGAACAAAATAAGAACATTTTTCTATCTTGGGTGAGAACAGTGATTCAATAGGTGGTTCGAAGAAATGTATTATGTATCTGTTACTTTTCCAGAACTTCGTTGTAGTGCCATTTGATGGCCACAGCCCGTCAGGGGGAATTATTTGTGACCGTTAAGGGGAGGGAGATAGTTACGGGGAAAAAGGCACGTTGGTGGGTCTCCTATTTTAGCCAACTCATAATGAAAAAACGTCGTAACGTCAAAATGCAGAGACACTAGTTTTAACACATATTCTGACATAGAATAGAATGGAAAATATGTTTTTTGAAAAAACAAAATAGATGCCATAGTCAAAAGTTTGTCGTTGGAAACATTTAGGGCAAGGACCACTGGTCATCCGCCCGAGAGTTCGAATTCAGATCGATTTGAATTCGATTTAAACTATTTATAAACATTGAATCCAACAAATAGTCAACATTGCGATTCAACAGTAATTTTCCACTAACTGCAGTTATTAAAGCGAACAATAACAATGACAATTTTGTCCAATAATAGGGTGACAATTACAATAACAACAAAAACAGTACAATAAATTAAAGCTTAGATAAAAAAATTAAAGTTCTGAACTGAAAATAGTGCGGCAATTCAATGCATCGCTAAGAAATTCATACAATCTGCAACAGTTCTGCATTCTCCGTTCAGTAATTGAATGACTCAATCATTGAACGATTCAAGGTAGGGTTTTCCAAAGTAACGCTGCCTGAATTCTGTAATCATAGGGCATGTACAGTAGAAATGATGGTTCGTCTCTTTCTCGGCTCGATCCGTTTCTCGATTCCACGGTCTTGCATTAAGTCCGAGCTGTTCGCAGCGTGCTCATGCCAAAAGACTGACCACCTTGCGACCCTTAATATTCAGGTAGCTGAGGCTGCAAGCCAACGCTACACACAGCTGGAAGTTTCTCGACTCGATTGCTCTTTACCTTGAAAATGCTGATCTATTTGTTTAACAGATTGCTAGAAGGATTGATTTGGGATATTTTTTTGTTTTGGATATGGGTCCAGACTACCAAACTAGAGCGAACACAGTTCTGCCTGTGCAACCTGTAGTAACTCCCTCCGGCCACATTCCCCCAAACGGGCTACGGCCCATTTGATTCGTAAGAACCTAATCTATCGTATTATACACGGTAATGTTCAATTTCCCTCTCGATTGGTATATACTCATGCTTCAAATCAAATGATTTTTTAACACATCAATTCTATTGCAAGTGATACACCGCCAGCTTCATCTGACAACATTTGAAACAGCGATTGAAAGGATTGGCTGTTACTCTCTCCATTCCACCTCCTGTCAACAAAACTAATCCTAGGTTCGTGACACTACCAAACTACAATTGGGATGGAACATCATAACAATAATGAAAATTGGTTAAGAATTGCTCGAAGAACGAGCTGAACAGCAGGGAAATTTTTTTTCAAACACATAGACCTATCGCTTTGGTTCACCAATTCAGTCTTTTTATGATGCGGATTTTTATGCTGTCACGGTTTTTTTTAAATGCTTGGGTCGTCCAACACCCCCCTGGATCAATTTTCATAGGCAGTGGGGTTTTGACAAGTCCTTACTTTAGAGGAAGGTCTTAAAAACCCAGAGCATTGATTTTGACAGAAAAAGATGGCTACATTTTTCTGCATCTCCGTTTCTTACCTGAATCTAATTAGATGTACAAGAGCTAATTGAATGTCGGAATTCCATTTACCTGACAGGCATCTTTCGGGAGTTCGCCCGGAGTGCCGGCACACAGCTGTCGCTCCGTCACGTTACCGCCGACCGTTCTGTACACCGTGGCGCACCCATCGTTATCCGTGACTTTCACTTGAGCTTCTTTCAACATTTTCGACGACGAACCCTCTGAAAATTCACAACAACCAATATTAAGATTAAGGAACGTCCTACATAAGATATAATAACTTAAAATGAAAGAGTCTACGAGCGGCACATCCCAACGGAAAGGGACGTCAGCCCATATGTTGGACCAAACCATATAAAACAACTGCGAGCCAGGTAGCGAACCATCAGTCAGGTGAAAGCCGTTGATTCGTTGATGTCGAAGCTCTTAAAGTACTCCAAGCTGTATCCAAACCAGTGTTCTTATTTTTAAGCAGCAAAATCTTCCCTCCTAGCAGTTTTAATTACGCAACAATATTTTACTACCTACACTTTTTTTTCGGCTGCAGGTGAGGAAATCTTTGAGATCCTTAGGTGGAAATCGGATCTCCTAAGACACCCAAAAGGGACCGCACTTTGGGTTATGAGGGATTCAAACCCACTAAAACCCCACCTTCCATTTCCCTCGACGAAACTCAAACAATTTGATTCAAATGTGGTAGAAAACTGGGCACATTGTTCCTAATTCTAGAACTACCAATACGGTTCAATTTAGATGCGGCCAGTACACTATTAAGAGGTTTAATTTATATTATAATCCCCTTAACAACGAACTACAGAATGGCTTATGCTGGTGACAGCATTGATTATCAGCATTGATTTAGGATCATATCTAATTTCAAGTGAGGTCGAAAGAAAGAATATATTTCGTATCTATTTGTGTTAGATAACTACTTTACCTAACAGAGAACAACGTTTTGCTGAAAAAGCTGTTAACACATTTATAAAGAGTTTATACCCAATTCCTGTCATTTGCACCTATGTAAAGTAACTCAGGTACCCTGATTTCATCGGAATTATAATGAAAAGTTCCTGGAGATCGGAATGCCCTTTCTATCAAGCAGAATCATACGAGACGAAAAGGGGCGTTTTCATTCGAGCTCTGCCACGGATCATATTCATATAATGACATTATAAAAAGATCTTGCTTGGGTCTGACCGCCCGACTTTCTTCATACTCTTCAGATTGTTGAGAAATACAGTTACGTTTAAGAAGCTGGTCAATCATTCCTCTCCAACTCTAGTCTTAAATTCACTTAGTATTAGAAAAAGTCGAAACTTACTGTACTGTTGTGCTCCCCATCCGGCGATGAACGGGTTTTTATTGGTGAACTTGTCATTCCTCAAATCTCCGGCATAGGGTAAGCAAATCGGTTGGATCAATTCTGCAAACAAAAACATAACATTAATTTGTTTGGCCTAAAGACCTGGTTCATTTATGGTTTAATGCACTTACACCAACTCACTGACACTCCTTGTAAGTGAAGATAAAGAAATACCCAGACAATACACAAATTCTAGTATTGACGACTGATCACAGTTATAAAACGCTGCGAAAAAAGGTTATTTCCTTAATGGATAGGGTTTTCCCCTTAACTGTCTATCACTGGTCTACGTTTGTTGTCTGTAGTCCACGATTAACTATCCAAAGTTGGAGCCTCGGGCATCCATTCCCTAAGGTTGGATTTTACAAAGGCTCTAACGTACTCGGACCTCCATTCATATTTTGCTATTTAGGTCAATCAGCGAAACGAAAGCCGCAAGGGCGCTCAGCTGATCAGTGTGCCTCCGCTTGTTCTTATTAAATTCTTGGTAGATACCCCAGAAGATAAACAACTGCCGCTTTGTAAACCCGACATCGAAATTCTTAGGGATTGTGCGGATAGGGTTGGAATTAATTAACAATGTAGGTAAAAGACTACATTTTCCTAATAATACCATATCTCCCCACCCATAGTGGGGTCCAAAACCACGAAATTGACCAAAAACTCAAGACGTATAGACCGATGAAGAACCTGTTAAATCCCTAAAACTCCAAGGAAAATGGAAAACAAGCTGCCGAGAAGAAAAATCGAAGTTGGGAAATTCACGTTATTAATTAAGAAATTGAGTGATATAGGAAAAGGCTTTTATAAAAATTATCGGTGGTAGAACCATTTTTTCCCTTTTTTCCATCATTTTGTTCTGTATTACCAATGTTTTCAGTAGGAATTAGCCGTGAATAAGGTGTTTTGAGGTCATTCTGGATTCATTCTTTTGAAAAAAGGGAATTCAATTTGGGGTCTTGTGAAATTTTTAAACCAGTCACACTGAATTTTCTTTTAAAATTTGATAAAACAGTTGGTAGTTGACCCATTTCCACGACATAGGAGCATTTCAGACATATCATGTGTGGTATATTCGTGTTTCGCTTCAAATTATCCATAATAAAGGCACACTTGAATAAGGGGAATCGAAAGATGAAAATTAGGCACGTTCACACCATTCTACTTTGTTGTATCTT